>JADNRX010000360.1:0-55010 GCA_015501595.1 Hymenopellis radicata
CGGATAGTAGAGAAGACGACGTGCGGGAGGGAAATCCTCGGTGGAAGGCATAGCGCGCGCGAGGGACTCTTCATCTTGGGCCTGCTCAGTGGTGATTCGGAACGACGGACCAAAGGCAATGCAAGGATCGAGAGATGAGGAAGGCGTGTGTGGATGCTAGAGACTGGGACGTCGCCAGCACAGGATTGAAACGGAGGAGCCGACGAACGGTAGGAAGAGGTTGCTGGTTAAAGGTTGCCTAGGAAGGCGCCCAAAGAGCTGAAGACGTGTATCCATGCCGATCGCCCCGTTAAACAGAGGAAAGACGAGGGAGCTAGCCGCCGGAAAAGACGGTGTCGTCCTGCCGCCAACACTTTCGGTTGCGAGGACTACAAAGCGGTATAGCCATTCTCTTCCCAATTCACCGTGGACACGTGTCTCAGTGGATAAATGTCCATGGGTCAGTTGTTCCGAGTAATGTTTTTTAGAACTGTACTGGAACAAACTAAGTGTAAAGGTATTCTCCAAACCGTCCACTCGTCAGAAAAGACGCGAACGCGTTTCGGCGCCTACGATAACCACAGAGTCAAACCTGATCCAGTCCGCATACTCTTGGAATCTAGCCAGCGGAAGGTTGCACATAGCAGAAACAGCCTCGCCGCGCAGTGTCCATCTCGGTTCTGCTGATGGCAGGAAGGAAGAAAGGATGCTGGTGGCTGTGTTGGTGCTTGGTTCTGACAATCAATAGAGGACGCGTATCCCAGCGGAAAAGTGTTCCATCCACAAGGACCACATGTATTTTTTTACATTGAATGGCGGGCAAGCTCACTTCAAGGTAGTGGCGAGCGACACCAACTTTCACTGGGAAGCAGGACTCACGAACCAATGCCTGAGAGCCCTTCTCTTCGCCCTATGGTAGGTCGCATTCAGTAACAAAAAATCAATTCACCGTATATTTGAATGACACACGGTAGTTTTTATCCGAGACGCCTAGAGGAATGTCCTGCACGATCGTTTTTCTGCACAAGACGCCTCGCTCGGGACAAGAACACTGAGAATGCCGCCTTGGAAGAACTCAAAGGATTCGGTAGGGAGCGAGAAGAAAGCAGCACTTTTGGTCCTGACGTCAAGGTTGACATACGTAGACGTGTACCTCAGCTGGTAAGCGTCCGTAATACAATTTGTTCTAATTGGCCAATTCTTTTAGTTCGGTGCTTGTCAACTGAATCAGCCCTCGAGCTTAAGACGCACCAGATAGGGAGACATTGAAGACGAGAGACTGAAAGAAGACCATACAAGCGGTGCATGCGGCGCCAGACATCGAAACCCTCATCCCGCGCCACGTAAGAAGTCAAATTCAGTATCCGTCTGTACTCAATAATATATCGGCTATAGATGCATAAGAATGGGAGGCTCAGAATGATGGCAGGAAGAACAGTCACCTGTTGTGGATCTGTGCCTCAGCGGATGTGTATCCAACAGTAGATATATAACTCTAAACGTCCCCTTTTTTTGAACCTAGAACGTTGCGATAAGAACTGGGCGCGCGCGAAACGTCTGAAGAGTCGAAGGATTGGCATTCACAGAGACATCTATACGTGCATTATTGAATTGAACACTGTCATCCACGCAACATCGGCCTGAATCCATCGCCATGTCCTCTCAACAGCTCCGGTGCTCCTTGAATCCCGTCGTTGTGCTGTAGCAGGCAATCGCTCTCTCCAAGGTCTCCTGTGTCTTCCACAACCGTTCCCGTTGATAGTGCCCATCGCATCGTTTTCATGCATTCCACTGCTGATGGCATGACAGAGGCCCCAGGTTCAACGCATACTTTATAAAAGTTTATGCGCTTCGTCCAGAGTCAGAGCCACTCTTGACAAGGCGTTCTCGTTCCCAGAGCACAGGGGCATGACATGTGGGAGCCAGATTGGTGGCCTGGCCCTAGGGAAGGGTGGCGGGTGTGGTCGGACGAAGGACGACAAGTGTCTCGCCGGAGGCTCACGGTTGAATTGCGGTGACAGCTCCAGGCGCTCGTGATGCGGGATGACAAGGAATATAAGGCTTATATTTGGACTGGCGAGGATGACTCTGCCGGGCATGAGGCATCCAGGTTCTCCCTCCGCGCTTGTCAACGCTGAATCCGGGTTGTGAGAAAAGGTCGCTTTACACAGCAAGATAGACCCTCACCCGTCAAGGAAGAGGAACGACACGTCGCGGTCCAGATTATCACACTTTCCCTTGGCGAACCCGTCAGATTCTCCACACAAGAACAGCTACAGCAAATTCCAGATCAGCTCTGAGAAAGAGTTTACAGGCAAACGAATGCGAACGCACACAGTCTTATCCGGCATATTCCACTCCTTTATACCTCCAACACGCCCACCATCAACAACCCTCGTCCTATACAAGGAACATAAAGACCTCCCGAGGCTCCGACCAACGGCTGATGTGCGCCCTTCTGCGTCGTAAGCGTATGTATCCCGACGGCCATAGTAACCCCCAAGCTAATGAGGCGATAAACGTCGTAAGGAAGAGGTACCACTGTCTGCACATAAGGGCGTTTTGTAGGCGTGGCCACTCTATCGTCGCCCAAGTAGGCAACAGTGTATGTTTCTTTAGGTCGTCGTGGCTATGCCGCGAGTCCCCGCTGGTGTGGTCGTGCTCGGAAGGTGTCTAGGTCAAAGTAAACTGCTCGTGATGAAGAACATGGGAAAGTTGCTGATATGCAAAGCACGTTGAAGCGAGACCTGGAGCATTCATTCATGGCATAGGACATACAGAAGACGAAACGTCCGACTGACCAATCGCTGTAACGCTGCTCGGAATAGGATCGAAGACGCTTGTCGTTAATGTAATCCAAAGAGCGGTTCGGGAGCTTTGAAGCTCTTCATTTACTAGTTGGTGATACCGCTGGAGAGTTGCTATTCGCGTCCGCTTGTCCCGGAGTACATGGCTTCGCTGGAATGAAAGTGCATCGAGGCGACATATGTGAGTGTGTTTCCGAAATGTCCATTGCCGCGTCCAATAAAATACAAATCATCCGCTCATTAAAACTGTCCATTCATCAGCACACCGAAAACAAAAACAAAAAGCAACACGCTCACTCTAATCTGATACGACCCGCTCGCCTTTGTAAGATATCGCACCCACTTGATGCTATTATAGTTACTCTTCTCAAACACCTTCAAGAAGCGCACAATCAGGCCCGAGGATGTGAACATGAGCACCTGGAAATCAACATCAATAGGCGGCCGCGCCCAAACCTGCCGCGTCGTCGTGCTCGTCAGCTCCGCCGTCCCAGAGAACGTGCACTCCTGTCCTCCCTGCAGCCGCGGGATCTTCCACACAACTACATTTTCACCAGGGACATATTTGGCCTTTCCGCTGGCGACCTGACAGTCGACGGATGTGGTGTTCAAGGGTGTGGGTATCCGCAGAACGACGTTGGTCGCGGATAGCTTGTTCCCAAATGCGGTTTTGACGGTTACATCGTATGATACTTTGGTCGTCCCAATTTCTGTAACTGTGGCTATAACCCGCAGAGGAAGCTTGACGTTCGTTGTCGCTCGGTACCTGCGCATCCTTGATTAGCATGTGCAGTTGCAAGAGGGAAAGGAAAGACCCACCTCATCAATTCGAATTCGCCGTCTGGGGGGATAAAGCTAATACTCCTGTCGGCGTCAAAGTCGTTGAGACGGACACATTGGTGGAAGCGGCAGTCATCCAGCTCGACGGCATCGCTCATGCCCTTCTCGCTCTTATCGATAACGAGCTTGTCGTTGAGACCAAATTTACATTCGGGGTGCCGGACAGGTAAGCGCGCATTTGAATGTGGCCGTCGACGTCGGCGCGTAAAACGGTACCTGGTGGGCGTGGGTCGAAGAATTTGAAGAGGATTGCGAGACGCACCTTTTGCTGACATGCTAAGGTTGACGGTTTCGACCACATCGACAAAGGCCTCGTTCTTCTTGTATTTAACATCCCCACGTCGCCAGCTCGTCGCGCCAGTAGCTTGAGCTGTGATCTTGGACGACTCTTCTGCAGCGATGGCGGACGAGACGATGCTCTCTGTCGTGATGTATGTCTTGAGGGTATCTATCTCGCTGTTCTGGGGGTATCCAAAGTCATTTATTTCTGTAATATATTGAGATTGGGTGAGAGGGCAATGAAAGGCGCGCGCACCGTCAATAAGCTCGTATATCAACACGAAGTTGTTCTTTATCGACTCTTCGTCAATCTTCCCAAAGTAAGATTTGCAGATATTAATGAACCGGTAACAAAATTCGAACACCAGGGCTGCGTTGGCGTTTGTCCTGCGTAACATTTGGTCAGTACAGCAGGCAAATACGCCGTGGGGAACAAAGATGGCGCGAATAGAACCATAATTAAACCGGGACAAGCACATACTTGGTGACTGCCACGACATATAAGTTGTTGATGCGAACATGGAAGAAACTGGTCGAGCCCAGTGTTATAATTGGCGACCGAACATCGCTGTTCGACACGACCTGAATCCGGAAGACGTCTGCAATGGACCGCCTGCGACAGTCGTGAATTGGGCGGGGAAGCGGTGCTTTTTTGGTACCCACTTGAAGTCCGTGCGGTACAGGCGCGATATGAGGACCTCCCCCTTCTGATTGAATATAAAAAACGCCTGCGATGGGGCTGTCAACGCGCGGCACAGCGAGCAGAAATGGGACGCACGGAGATCATGGGAGTATGAGGGCAAGGGGTATGTCGCCGATCGTTTACCGATCGCTGTTCCGCGCCTTGTCTCCGACCACCACACCCGTCCGCGTTACGGTTAGGCTTACAAAATTCAGGACGACTTGCCAGGCTATTTGCGAATACAGGCTGCTGGGGTTCACTAAAACCGTATCGAACCGAAGAAAATACACAGGGCACATTGACAGACGAAGCATCTTGCGTGTGCAGACAAGCGGTTCCTGTTAGGTATCGATATAGTGCTCTGTGCTCCGCTTTACGGACGGTAAGTCTGCTTGCTGCATACGTCTCTCTATGCTGATGTTATGTTTGTCCATATAAGTGTATGCTACTGAAAGCTCTTTCTGGAATATGTACAAGCGCACAAACCGCGTATCTTGTACTCAGGCTCTGTGATGGCGGGGAAGAAGCGGTGGGAGCTCACACTAATGGCGGCGAAGACGATGGCTAACGACGTACAGATCTGTGCAGGCGGCCAAGATTGAGGTGATGCTAGCAGCGCACCCATATCTCGTGGATGCCGCCGCCATCCGCTACTTCTGTCGAGGCTGGGGACGTGAAGACGATGACTGTACATTGGGCTGCTTTACCTCTGGGGTTCGCGCTCGACTTTCATTGGACGAGACCCAGGCTTGCAGCCAGTTTGCTGCAAAGAACGAGGCCTGAGTGGGCGGGCAAGTGTAACGCTTCTATATTCACACCTCCAAGCTAAAAGGCAATGCGACGGGTCCTGATAACTGAAATCCGTGGACGTGTATCGTAGCTGGTAAGCGTCGCGCTTACAAGTTGGCTGAGAGAAGCATTTTTAGATCCAGCATTTCACAGGTCTCTAACAAAGCTAATATATACGTACTTCCAATGGTTACTCGAGCCGCACCTCGTTCCTAACGCATTATCATGTCAAGTTAACAGCGGACGAGTACCTCAGTTGGTACCATGTGCATACATCTCTGGTGTGATTTTTACTCCCAGTGCTGGGCGGGTTCAGTCGTCATTCACTCCTGCTTAGTTTTCCGTGACCGGGCTGCTTTTACTTCATAGCAGAAGGTCGTAGCAAGTACTAAGGTTCGGAAGAAAGAGGCATCTTGGGGCTGTCCTTCTATCTGCATCTTCAACGCGGACGCGTATCTCAGCGGATAAGCATTCGATGGCTTCTTCGGCCCACCATTGTTTTTCCTTCTTTTAGCTCATAGGTCACAAGCGTTGATTCATCGAGGGACCGCTCAAAGTATTTGGTGAGGAAACGGCGAACATTATGGCAAGATACCTGTTGGATCGCAGCTTAACGCTCGACTTATTTTATAAGGGAAAGACCGCGCGGAAACCGTCACATTTAATGTACAACGCGACAGGTCATGAAGTCTGAACGCGCATTGGCAGTGTGATAGTATTCTTCGTACTACCCAAAGGTCTCCCTACTTGGTCGCGTTGCTTGAGGATACTTCCCTGATACAGGTAAGTAAAGCTGATAAGCTGATACTAGGTTTGGCAGCGGTGAGCTACGGATATGAATTCGGACCCGACACTACAAAGAAAGAGAACTCCAACGTTCACGGCCGTGTACCTCAGCTGGTACGCGTGCAAGTATGAACAGTACTAAGCAGCTCTGCATTTTTATCCCCCGGGTCCACCAGTGTTTCGCTCTCCAGCAGGCTCAGGCCGTATTCGCAAATAGCCAGGCAAATCGTCCTCGATTTTGAAATCCTGGCCGGATTCACCTATTTTTTGGGTTAGATTGTAAAGCAAGGCAGAATGTATGTGGCTGTGACAACCGTTTCTTCTCACAAAACAGCTTTCGGTTCCAAGTTTTCGATGCAGTCGTCAAGATGATAGTCGGACGACAGAGCCGTGCAGTTGCGCCTCGCTAGTGGATGAGTTCGTGGACGTGAATCTAACAGGTGAGCATCCTACGAGGTTGCCACGGTCAAGAGGATGTCCCCGCGTATACGGCAAGGTGGACATCCTCCCGCGACCACGCGAACGCCCACCTTTCCCCACACAAAATCGGCGAGAACTTGAGATGCGTAGAGGAGGATGCACCTGCTATCTTCCTTCGCCAGGACTGTACATGTGGCAAGGAAACATACGCGAGGATGAGGATGTTGACCCACATGTGAGGAGGCGCTCGATGCCCTCCCTGCTGCCTTCCTCTTCGACATTTTCAGACATACAAGAAGTTGTGTCACAGCGTGATTGAAGGAGTACGAGGAAGACGCGGGTGCTTGTGATGAAAAAAAAATGTGGAACCTAGAGAATAACCCTCCAGTTAGCCGTTAGACTATACTGAGATGAGATTCCGTGATACATAAAGATCCAGTGCACAATCTGGAAGACTCGGAAGGCCAAAAGAAAGAGATGGGACGAGCGCATATCCCATTAACCTCGTACATCAACTGAACATCCTAAGGAGTGTATGAGCAAAGTTGCCTATGGGAGGAGAGGTCGCCCAAGATGGTGGAGAGCACCGCCGACATGAGAGAGGCGGGGTGCCAGGAAGATGCGGACTGGACTGGAGCAGGGGCGGTACTGTATGGCGTTCAGTGGGAGATCGGGTTCGAAGCTCACTAAGGCTGCCCATGAAAAAGCCCGAGAGGAAAGGAGAATCATGTATGCAATCGTCTTTTTCCTACCTGAAGAGTTGAGACCCATGCATGCCGATTCAGGAATTTTTTGAGGAGTAGTGTTCTGCCTTGACCAAAGACGCCGATCAGCCTAAGGAGGAAGCAGGTTGAGCCTTGCCTGAGCAGAAGAAGAACTAAGGGCAGGGAGGATGCGCATGCTCTGCATTTCTGTTTGCCGATATTGTGTTACCGACTGCGACGTTTAGGTCCTGCCACGAGGAAGGAAGGGTGGGGTTCGACTTGGGATGCAGCAGTTAGGATCAAGGGATAGGAGGTTGCGAAATTATCCAAGGCGGAACGTTCGGTGGAGCGGTCAAGCTCCCACACGATGAGCTGTATGCCGGCAATGGGGCTTCCTTGCTCGACGACGGCATTGTTATCGAGGGAGGTCTCACCAATGGGGGTGAAGGACGGTAGACTCGCAAACGGTGGTAGAATCTAGATGAAGCGTTGAAATATTATCGTCACATCACATGATCGTGTCACCTCCTTCCTTTCTACTGGTACCACCATTTTTGAATTTCTTTCTGCCAACAAATGCCATAGGCTTAAACAGTGTCCATCCACCCCTACTCCACGCCTCCAGCTCGACCTCTCCTCCGTGTCGTTCGCGAATGAAATACTTGTTGAGTCGGCATCGGCCCTAGCATTGACTGGCAACGCCCTGAAGGATGGAAAGAAATCATTAGGCGGATTGCTGGTTCAGCATGACGCCAGGCGCAGAATCATTAGCGAATTAGATAGCGGGTTGCAAAATGGGTATGCCGATATCTCCTTGCTTGTTTATCAAACTGGCTAATTGTGAACAGTGTTTACAAAACTGCATGGCTCTGCCTTTTCTTTGCGCCTCCACTTTCGCTTCCACCCTCCAGCGAATCGCATGTGGAATAAATGGGCCTCCTGGCTATCCCTGCGTCGTCGCCCATATGGATTTTCGCCCTGCTTGAGATGTTGATGGCCGAGGGCAGGAGGAGAACTTGCGCCACTTTCAGGCTCGGCTTTTCGGATAGCGCTCCTGGATCACGTCCCAACCAACACTTGTCCGCGTCTTTCCCATCATTCTCTGCGTATGCCTCGACTTTGTAATTGGCCCTACCTCCATTGTATGGTTCTACGACTACACCTCCCCGACATCAAGGCCAAGCCACACTTGACGGCGTTTGTGTACAAGAACGTCGTCGCCTCCATCCATGGTGTCTATACATATCGCAAATATCTGCCTCGCATCGCGTTCCCAACCTCTGCTCAGTGCATTAACACAGTCACGTATTACAAATAGTACCGTCTTACCTGTCCTTCTTGGCTTCATAAAAGACGGGCAGCCTTGTCGGCAAATCTTCGGATTGACAGCGTCCCACCATGCATCGTAAGCCTTCCTTCGTGACTAGTGTTCAACTCAGCTTAATGTTTTTTCTAGTCTCCATCGTCTCGTCATCGAGCCCGGCGTCTTATCGTCGTATCATCATTATCATACCATCAAGACGTGGTCATCCATCCTTGTGGCATCGACAGGATGTCCCTTCCCACGTCGGCCCGCTACAGGCTGTGCCATTGTTGAAGCGCACTGAGAGTGGAAGCCGATATGGATTCTAGTCTTGCTGGAGATGTTGATGGACGGGAGAAGAGGAGAAATCGCGCCATAAAAAGGTGTCTCGTTTCATTTCAGACTCGGCTTTGTGGATTAATCACATATGACAGCGCTCCCTTGATCCCGTCCCCCAGTACTGCGGCAGCCGCTCGTCGCCAGCTCGTCCGTGGCCAGGTATTCGTCGTCCGCTCTCCACCCAATGTCCGCGTCTCGTTGACACCCGTCATCCGTCTTCTTCCCATTCATCCATCCCGTCACGCCTGTGTCTATCTCTGCCCATTGACCGCGAACATCATACTGAGACGGAGACGCCTGTATATGTGTTTGGGTTTGAGACTGCCCATCCCTGTGTCATCTCACCGCGACTACGTGGAGTGTGTTAATGCCTGCGCGAATGGAGCAGGGGATGTTAAGGGCGCATGAGTGGCTAGGTTGGCGAGGTCGCTCCGGCAGGCTGGAGTTGCAAAGACGTGAGACTGTTGTACGATGTGCGTGATCCTCGCCGCCAGACGCGTTCGGGTGTCTCGTGAGCAGCAAAGAGTGTTCATCGCCTCCCCTTCCGCCCGATTGGGATTCGTTGTAGCGCGAGTTGGTTTGGGAGCGCCCTATACGGATCGTTGCGCTACCTTCCTTCACCTTCTCGGCGGTCCGCTTGGTCTGCGTCGGAAATGTATCGCGGGTTCGACCTTAACCATAATGTATCCGCTATCGCGAGGCCGTAACGTTGTGCACCATGCTGGGCATCATTCCCGTCCCAACCCACATCGACGATACGGATTAAGAACGAATTGTCAATGAGGCCTCCCGATACGTTGGCTCATATTTGAACGGGCTACGCTAGAAGTGTAGTATGTCCTTGCTACTAGCGCAATTCTACTAGTCGTTGACGTCGCAATCATACTCGTACGATTCCTGTGAAACTCTGCATTTGTCTTGTACTATATTTACATTTTCAATCAAGTGGCCATATAATATTGCTGTATCGACAAGGGACTTAGCGCTGACGGTGCCACAGATAAATAAAGGACGATGGCGGCTCCCACAACAAGAAGGACCGCAGTCATGCAATACGTATCCACTGCTTCAAGTGCCCGCGCTGTACCGGGAACGACAGGGTCGTCGAGTACTTCGCCGGAAGGAATGTGGGCGGGAGTGCTGTCGGTGACGCCTGCTTCAGCCGTAGCGCAGGTATCCATTGCTTCAACCGCTCGTGCCGTGTCGGGAACGACATAATCAGCAAGCGCATCAGCGTCAGGAACATGGTTGGAAGTGTTGGTGTCTGGGACATCAACTGGGCGTCGCGCGTATGGCCGTAGTACATCTTCGGCGTCTTCATTGAAACCAGTGTCGTGGTGCCAAGGAAGCATCAACAAGGCAAGCAATATCTCGGGGGGGACCATCTGTGTGATGTCTGCATCGAGATCGATATCCGCTTCCTGTAGGAACACTGCAATGACATCGAGAATGTCTGGAGGGTGGGGTCTCGTACGACTTGGAGGAGGATAGACCGAGATCCGCCCTGGCTGGGATTGCCCATCCTTCGCATCGTGGTAGAGGCGTTCGAGTATGATGGCCATGTTCAGAAGCTCTGCGTTCCGACCACGCCAAGCAGCAATTGCACATCCAAGCAGCCCGTCATGGCGTGGACAATGCAGGGAGGTACTTGGATGCTGAAGGAATGCTCGGCTGAGTTCCTCAGGCACAGAATCGGAGCAGGTGTATGTGCCAGAGAGCAGTCCACATACAAATGTGGAGCCGAATTTTTCGCTATAAGCATTAATGTCATACTCCCCACATTCCCACACCTCCTTGACGAGGTCCCAACGATCATGACCGCATGTAACCAGAATTTCCACCGTTCGGTGATGTTTGTCAACAATTCCTGTTTCTCTTGCCAGTCGAAATGTGCCGCGAAGTCCGAAAAGGGCAGCGTATTCGAGACTATTGAGATCACTGTCGCGCTTTGAAACTAGACTTATCAACCACTTTGGCCAGGGCTCGATTTCGAATGGAGGGGGGCGGGGGTAGGAGAATAACCCTTGTCTTCTGGCTTTAATGTAACACTTTCGGACCGACGACATGGTTCGCGAACGTAGCCGGCTACCGCCCATTGCCGCCGCACTTTCATTGAAGTGTGTATCTGCAAAGGCAGACTGGACGACAGCTGGTTGTGTACAATCCATGAAAGAAGCGGTTGCCAACCATTGTGTTTGCAGGTCTGTGTGAGCAAAACTCCCAAGACGCTCTATGTGGCGCAGAGCGATGGTTCTGATGTTGAATGCAAACACATAGGGATCTTCGGGCAATATGAAAGATTCATTGCGGGAGAGGTACTCGTGAACCGAATAATCTGGAAATATATATCAGTAACTGTGAATGCTTCGACCCACAGCACGTACGGATAAATGCAAATCTAGTATGTTTCTCAGCGTAGGCCCGGGCCTCCTGCGTCTCTATTGAGAACAGCTGCCACCCTTTTGGGGTCTTCTGCCAATGTTTTAGAGGGGGGAGCTGGTAATCTCTTGAAGTTTGAAGCAAGCCGCCACACGCGTTCATAATAGCACGCAAGCGAGGCCTACGGTCTTCCTGAAATTCGGGTTCTGATGTGGAGATCTCGCAAGCGAGAAGGAACCTGAGCATCGGGTACTTCAGAGTAGTATGGAACTTGGAGTTGGCGTAAATCCACATAATGGTGCGAAATGCAAGCTTCTTCTTCCTGTCACCTTGAGCGCTAATGCGCTCAAATATCTGGTGATATGCATCATCCAAGCTGGCAGGAATGGATGCTAACACTTTGCGGACATCCCCTTTACTGGCGACGTCGTGCTCCAGTTCCCACAGCTTCAGACTCGCGAGCAGAAACATGCCATTAGCTTTCGCGACAACCTCTGTGCGAACGGTGGTTTGTAGATCTTCGTCTTTCCGCACATAAGGCAATGCGGGAATCCTGTCGTCGATGACCGCGAGGATGTCACGATCTGCGGCTCGAATACGGAGAGATGGGTATTTTTCTATCTGTGAGAAGACGCGGCGAGAGGTGATGAGGAGATTAAAATCATGTCCGAGGCGCTGAATGGCAGCCACGAGTTTGAATCCGAGAGGGCATTCATCGAGTGCATCGAGAACAATGAAAATGGGGTGTTTGATGATACGGGCAGCCTCCAGTAAGATGGTGCGAACACAATCTTCGGATGGATGTATATCCTCTCGGTACAAATCCAATAAATACGGCGGGACATTCGGGGCTGGTTCAAGCTGAAGCAACTGGCGAAGATGAGGTGAACAAGCGGAGGCTTGTTCAGGGTCAATGCGCCGATCGACGCGTTCGCGCTTGCGTTTGCTCTTTGTCTTCTTTCTCCTTTGTTTCCTCGTATATATATTCCCTGCGGGCAGTGAACGAGCTTCGTCTCTTCGCTCACTGCTCGCAGGTACGTACCGTTACAGTATCACAGTCTCTTCGCTCACTGCTCGCAGTTCCGTGTCTTCGTGTACTTCAATTTCATTTGTTCTGGCTCCGTTTCGTAACAGCAGAGGCCGCTTCACCAAGAGACCAGCCACTCCACCGTGCGATCCCGACGCCGACAATTTTCTTTCATCATCGCTCTCATCCATCCACCTTTCATCCGATCATTGGTCACCACCACATTCACCTCCACCTCCATCACCAACGATGTCCGGCCCCTCTATGGATGATTTTAACGCGTTGAAGAGCTCTGTCGACACGCTAATCGCGTCGCTCCTGCAGCAGCAGCAATCCGGACAACAGCAGCAGCAACAGCAGCAGCAGCAGCAGCAGCCTGCCGCCACGCAGTCATCGAACCCACTGTTCATCGGTCCACTGACAGCGAACCCTGCCGCCGGTACGTCGCCATCCCCGTCTTTACTTTCCTGTTTTCCCGAAGTCGAGGCGGCCGTTATCACGGCAATCATCACACACGAGTTCCGCGCATCCGACCTCTACAAGCTGGATTCCCGTTACCGCGACAAATCCGAGCGTCGCACCGTTGAATTCAACGGATCCACAGGCACACTAGAACTCACTGGCGAGGACTCTTCTCTGAAAGAGTTCAAGACGCTCAACTCCATCATTGTCCCACTCTCCACCTACTTCAGCATTCTCCTCCTTCATGCCCAACACGCTTCCAACTGCGCTCGCCTTGGCGCGGCGCTCTTCACGTATAATGCGCACCTCGTGAAGATGGCTTCGGAGTACGAGTGGCATGCCGTCGTCGCGTACCACATGGCGTTCTTCTCGCGCCGTCGACGGGAGATGATGGAAGGAGATTACAGCGGGTGGACGCGAGCAGATATCGAGCTACGCGCTGATCACCTGTACCCAAACAGGAAGCCAGGCAAAACGACCACCTCTACCACCTCTACTGCCCGGAAATCTCCCCCCGTCGCGCCCGCCTCCACTACGTGCCGCAACTTCAATGTGGGCAAGTGCACTGGCGACAAATGTCCTTACGGCCGTCAGCATCTCTGCTCCACATGCAATAAGCCAGAGCATGGTGCGCACAATCATCCGAAGACCACATAGAGTGCCGGTCGGGCGAGTACCGCCCCTCACACTACTCGCCCGGATCCAGTTCCTGGTGAGAACGGTCACACACACACTCCGGCACCTGCTTCCACGGACATTTCCTCCCTACTTCCATTCCATTCATCATTTCCTGCCCAATCTCCACCTCCTCCTCGCCCGAACACTGCTCCGAGAGCAAATCGCGCCCCATCTTATTCCTCGTTGCTACCATCTGTACCACCTATTTTAAATGAAAATGCTTGGGCATCTTATCTTCGTGATTATCCGGATCAGGACTTCGTTAAGGCACTAATCCATATCATTCGTCACGGCGCCAATCTGGGGTTTCAGGGAGACCGCTCCTTATCTCAATCATGCGCTAATCTCCGTTCCGCCGCAGAACACCCGCTCGCAATCGACGCCGACATCGCCGCCCAACTCGCCGCTGGTCATACACGTGGACCATTCGACTCGCCTCCCCTTCCCCACTTTCGCTGCTCACCTCAGGGTGCCATCACGCGCAAACGTCAAACCAAAGTTCGCCGCATCTTTCATCTCTCGTGGCCTCACGGTACATCAGTCAATGATGGCATTCCCGACTCTGAGGCAACAATCAGCTACGACGCGTTCAGCACCGCGGCGAGGGACCTGATAGCCTCCGGGCCAGGTTCTCTCATGATTAAGCTCGATTTGGAGCAGGCGTTTCGTCACATTCCCGTCAGACCCGATGACTGGCCACTTCTCGGCTTCACATGGGCTGAAAAGTTCTATTACGAGTTGGTTCTATGCTTCGGTGTTCGCTCAGCGCCGTACATCTTCAACCTGTTCGCCGAAGCCCTGCATTGGATTATCCAACGCCACATCCCAGCCCGCATCCGTCATTATCTCGATGATTTCCTTGCTATATTTGCACCAACCCAACCAACAGAGACTGTCTCGCAAGCTCTTGAATGGATGCTTGCTCTCGGCAAGCAGCTTGGCCTTCACTTCCAGCCTTCGAAGGTTGAGGGACCTTCAGAAGTCATGGCCTATCTCGGCATCATTCTCGATTCATTGAGGATGGAGGCACGCCTTCCCGACGAGAAGCTCACCTACCTTCGTGAGCTGCTTCTGTCTTGGAAAGTTGCATCGGACTGCACTCTCCGCGACCTGGACGAACTGACAGGCTACCTTCAGTTCTGTTCGCAAGTCATTCCCTACTCCCGGGCGTTTACATCAGGAAACCGCCTTTAGCACTGAAGCACCTCAAGGCAGGGACCTTTTCTTGAGGCACTTAAGGCCACCAGAGGACATCAAGACACCTAAGGTACCTCAAGGCAGTAAGCTGAGGCCTTAGGGTGCTTTCAGATGCTTCAGGCCATCTTAAGCTTTAGGTCTGTATGATCGCTGCCTTGAGTAGGATGAAGACCGTTGAAGACTACAGCCACCTGTGCAGTTCCCTTGAGGCAGACTAAGGCTTCTATGGTCTCCGAAGAGGTGTGACGATGATGCACTTGTTACTTGTGCAGGGATTACTTTTCGTTGAGGCGGTCCACTGCACAAAGGTGCAACAACCATTACCCCACTCGAAAATCCTGGCAACAGGCACATGTACTCATATCGATGACCAGCCGGCAGCTGAAGTCATCCATGAAGATAGCTGAAAGAGGGTAAGAAATGGCATGGCGGCACTCCAACAACGACGACCGTAATATTGGTTACGGGCATGAATAAAAGTTGAAAAACGGGAGGAAAAACGTACTTGCGCGCTGCCTCGCTAGCAGATGGGCGGCATTAAATGTACACTCTCCCAGCCTCACAGAATCCGGCTACGGGTGCCTGTTCTGACGTCGGCCTTTCTCGTCGATGGCGCCCGCTGTGGCTGCCACTTGCTGGGCGTCATCGTCGTGAAGCAGCTGCTGCCATAGCCGTCACCTCGTTGGTATGCGGCCTCGCTGGAGGGCTTACGCGTCCAGCGGGGCCGCCGGGGCTCTTCAAGCCCGCAGACATCAATTCCAGGAAGATGAGCAGGGAGACGACGCAAAGTCGGTCTCCGTGACAGCGTGCGACGACTCAAAGTCGGTCGCGGGTGCCGTAGACAGCCCCAGGATCGTCGGCATCGATAGCCGTGGGCGTTAGAAGTCGGGTGGAGAGGACGCAAAGTCGTCCTTGACGAGCTCGTAGCTGACGTCGAGGGTCGGGTATGAGTTGACAAAGGCAGCAACGTCTTGCCTGCATACAACGTCAGAGAATAATCCCCAAAGCAAACGCCAGTACGTACATTTGCGCCGTAGACATCTGCAATAGCTCCGTTCGCTTGTCGTCCTCCATCTCCATAATATCATACACCGACTCGATCCCTGCCGCAGTGCAGCGCTTGATTACCTAAAACGAAATGAGACGCACGTCCCCGACAAACAGAAGTAAGAGCTTACCTCTGGCTCGAGATGAGGAACCTGTCGCCGCGGCGAATACCTATCCCAAACCGACTGCACACACATCTGCGCTAAATCCATAGCCCCCAGCGCGCTCAGCCAGGCGTTCGAACTCATCACATCCACACACGCCGACAGGAGATTCAGGACCTTCTCGAGGATAAGCTTCTGGTCAGCAATCCGCCGGCAATTGAATCCGACTGAAATGGGCTTGTAGCAGCAGGAACGTCTTGAAGTGTGGTGCCTCAAAGTTGACCTGGTCAATCTTGACGGGCAGCCTGTCATATAGACGACGAAGGATGACATCCTCGTGGCGCCGTATGGGGACAACCTCGAATTCAGCCGAGGAGGAGACGCTCTTCATGACCAGGCGACGACGACTCAAAGTCGGTCGCCACTGGCATCTTGTCGTGTCCCTTGCCGTAGGTCACGGCGTCCCGAGTGAGTCGGCGCAGCGCAGTGTCAAGCTGTATATGTACATCTGGAACGAAGGTCAAAGACCTCGACGGTGTCGTTCTGCACTGCCGAGGCCAAGAGCATGTAGAAAGGAAAGGAAGATACGTACCTCGGGCATTGCTGACAGCTGTTCACCGTCGCCTCGCCTGACGTCAACTTTCGAAGCGACAGTGTCCTTTTTGAACGATCTGCTGCCAGTCGTCTTGGGCTTACGCGGCGGGCGATTTTGGGGTTGTTGTCGTCCTTCTCGTGGTCTAGAGGGCAAGATAAAAGCGCACAGGTGGTGCAGGAGGCATTTTAGGAAGTAAGGTGGCGACACAGGGCGAAATGAGGATGATGGTCGTGGTTAGAGGGAGAGTGAACAACTTCGATCGCTGTCCGGATCGGTCTCCGATCGTGAACGGAACGAGTTCATCGACGCTCGGAACAGCGACGACGGGCTCGGAGTGATTATTCAAGCGTCGGGATCTCATGCAGGATACTGATATTATATGTACCAATAGAACTTTTGGTAAGAATATTGCGTATAGACATGAAATCGAGCTTACGTGGAGAGTATCCCATCCAGACAACGTGAAATCATGCGCTCCAGTACACTGAACCTGCCCGGCTCCTTAAATTTTTGATGGAATACACACCCCATAGTGGTATTTATTAAAGAGAGGTCAATTTAGGGCGGACGCCTGTTGCGGTAATTTGCAGTTGCTCGAACGATCCATTTCGCAAGGCCTTACATGGCTGCTGGTAAGTCTTGAAGTTCTTCTCTCTCAGTTTTTCCGGAATGTCATGGATTGTCAATTTAGATCTCGATAATGGATCTCGAAAAAGCACAGTCTCTCCCGAGCAAGTACTGGCCCGCCATCGTCGTCGCTGTCTGCCAGATTTGGCAGCGGCGACTCGGACCGCGAATCCGAACCAACATTCGGAAAGGTTTCTTTCACTATTACCACCACATACTCATTCGCCACGCCCTCAAAACAACGACTACGACCGCTATCGGGATCCCCGGACTCGTCTCCACGGCTTCCAACAGCCGTGGATAATATTCCAATGCAACTTCTTGTGCCATTAAGTCCTCAAACGACGAGGCTCCCGGACAGTTCACCACTCAAGCGCCAGGACAACTCGGGCTGCTATAGAAACCCTCGCCTCGCCATTGCACAGGCTTCAAGCACATTGGGTAGGATTCGGGGCGCCGTGTTGTCTGCTGGTGACACGGCGCTAGTTGGTGTTTTTTTTACCTTGATTTTTCCATTCATTTCTTCACGTCATTCATAGTGCCATCAACCTCGACCATTTATTCCCTTTCCCCCATGTCTGCTCCATCTGCATGCAGGCAGCGTCGCGGTGCAGTCTTTCATTTTCCATTATGATGTTATTTCTTTTCTTTTTTCATCCTTCCCCTACTTCAAATTTTGTTTGAAGTCCATTCGTGTCGGTCTCCGACGGCCGTAGCCACGTCAGCATCACGTGGTTGTTGGTTCATATTTGATCGCAGGTCCTGAATCCGAGTGCGAAGTCTTTCCCTTCTCCATCATCTCCCTGTTTGCTGATTGGGGCAGAACTGTGATCGGCGAACGGCGAACTGGCGAACACTATGGGCGAACGGGGCAATGGTAGCTAAACTTGTTCATATATATCCCTCTACTTTGTAAACACTCAGACTTACTGTCTGCGTGGTTTTAATGCAACCAAAGTCCTGAACGAAGCAGAGTGACGCGTCATCAGGAGGCTAGCGATCGGTAGGGCCACCATCTTGATTCTTGACCTCTTACCACCACCCCGCGTCGCCGACTGCAAGAGAGACATTAGATAAGGCCGGACACTGAAGAACGCGTGCTTGGACCCATTTGACCAGTGAAAAAAGCGACGACATGGCGGGGGAACTTGTCACAATCGTGTCCAACCCGATTAGGAAATGGTTGGGACCTCGCCCTGCTCAACTTACGGTTGACTACGACCTCTCAGATGGCAGGTAAGAGTGTTTATAGCATACATAAATATCTACAACACAGTGCCTTAGGTTACTGACTGTTCGCCGGTTCGCCGTTCGCCAGTTCGCCAATCACAGTTCTGCTCCGCTCTCCCTGTTTGACACCTTTCTCCCCCACAGCCGCAATCATGCGACCACGACCGCACACCTACCACGTTCACGGCCACGACGACACCTCCGCCACCGTTCGACGACTCCCACATACGACGGCGTCATTATCCCAGTACGTTATCTTTTTCCTCTTCTTGTTCCGTACATGTGCTCAACGCGCGCTTTGACCAGCACAATGGAGAGTCCCCACGCTCTGGTCAATGCAGGGCGTATAATAGCTGGACGGAAGGTGATGTGTTCGGATATTTTTTTCCCCGCCCGTTCGACATCTTTCGCACGCCCAGCTTGGTATGCGCCCTGCCTTGGGCATCTTGGACGTGTGCTGATCAGCTGCTAGACGATGGGAAAAGCCCAGCTACTCGGCCAACTTTGAAGTACGTGGTGCCACTCGATGTATTTCCTTACTCACGTTCACTAGGCCAACCCATACCTCACGCCCTCGGCATATCCACAATCCACTCTCAAATGCCAACACCCCTCCTCTGAGGATGCCGCCTCGCCCAGCTGAACACCGCGCGCATCACCCACAGTCATCTCGCACATCCTCCAGCGCGAATTCGAGGCTCATCTCCGCGGAGACAGGTATAAAGCCAAGTACCACACGGAGCCAATACGAGGACGACACATAACAAGGACGATGGCCGAGGACGACACCCACTCATCCAGGATGACGCCCGAGCACGATGAGGATGACGCCTGCGCTTAACAAGGACGAGGCCCGACCACCACCACACCACGCGTACGACGACCACAAGCTTGACCACGACAACGGCCACGAGCACGACGACGAGCATTACGATACTGAGCACGGTGTTGCGACATTACCAGGATCCCCGGTGTTGTATCCTCCTACCCCACCCTATCCCACATTGATAACTACGTACAAGGAAACATGGCTCGTACTCAGACCTATTTATACAACCCTACAATCGTCAACAGATACCTTACCATGTATTTAGCCTGGCCATCTGTACTAGTTCACCCACCCTTTTTCAACATTCAATTCACTCATTTTCCATGAAACCCGGTTTGGTGAGATTTGTTTGATGGTATTTCGGTGATTTGAGTACTTCTATGTTGACTTTGAGTTGCTTTGGTTGAGGTTTAGTGTGAATCAGGCTTGCCTCAAAGAGTTTGTAGGCTGTCTTAAGAGGTCCTTAAAGTGCTTCAATGGTAGGTGTTAGATCTGCGGCTGATTGAAGATGTCTTACAGAGGTGTTAATGCTCCTTGCAGGTGTTCTGGGGCCACTTGAGGCAGGCCTTACCGCCGAACCTGTATTCAAGGCGCATTGGCAACATCAGCAACTCAGTAGCCTCAAGACACTTTAAATGCTTTAATCCACCTATAGACATCTTAAGGCCAGACCCCTTTTCGTGATGTATTCGCTCTATGCATTCCTTCGCCTCGACGTTTCGCTCTGCATACTCCCGTCGCCGCATTCCTCGTCCTGTTCGCGCTGATATTGAGTGGTGGCTCAAAGTCGCGCTACAGTGGAATGGAGTGCATCTTCTCACTCCTGAGCGGGAAGTCATCCACATCTACACAGACGCAGCTGGTACCAAAGGCCTTGGTGGAGTCTTTGGTTCACGCTGGTTCGCTGCGAAAACCCTACGTCGCATTCGTCACCTTCACATTCAGGTGAAGGAAATGTTTGCAGTGCTCTACGCTGTCCTCTGCTGGGGCGAGGACTTCCGCGGCAAACACATTGTCTTTCATATTGACAATGAAGCAGTTTTCCGAGCGCTCAACAACCACTCCATCCGATCCGACTCCACACTTCGTTACCTTCGCCAATTCCTGAATTTAGCATGCCGCCTCGACTTCACTTTTTCATCCGTTTGGTTATCTTCTTCTGATAATGCACTTGCTGACGCTGCTTCTCGTTTTTCATATACCCGTCTATTTCAATTGGCTCCGCATCTCGACCTAAAGCCCTCCTCCAAGCGCCTCCAACTGGTGGTATCAGCGACATGCACACCTTACCGCGCCCGTGGCATTCTACCTTTGGCACGGACTCGCATCCAGCACCCGCACAACATACTCCACCGGTCAACGTTCGTTCATCGAATTTGTCCAGCTCCACAACCTCTACAACAGCGATGGATCCATTATTCCCGCATCCAAGGCGCCATCATGCAGTGGGTTGCGTCCCTTGGCCCCCGTGTTCAGCCCAAGACTATCAAAGCATACATCACCCACGTTAAGTCCATGCACACAGACCTCGACCTTCCATTCACTGCAGTTGACTCCCCTCTCGTTCAGCGCCTCATCCGTGGCATCAAGCGCTACCACGGCGAGCGCGATAGAAAACCAAAACAGCCCATCACTCTTCCCGTCCTGCAAGGTCTTCTCGCACAGCTCAAACCCGAGTCTCGTCCTGGCGACAACGTCATCTATGCAGCATCTTGCGTCGCGTTCGCAGGCCTCCTTCGTTGCGGCGAGTTCACCGCAAAGTCCGGCTCAGCTGCTTTCAATCCCGCGACTCAGCTCTCCCAGGCCTCGGCACAATTCTTCCCATCCTACGAGCACGCCACATCCGTTAACATCTTCATCCCCGCCTCAAAAACTGACCCATTTCGCAAAGGAGTCACCGTCAAACTTGCAGCAGCTCCGGGAAAGTCAACTTGCCCCGTCGCAGCTCTCAAACAGCTGTGGGGCGACAAGTTTACAGGAAACCCCGATGTACCCCTCTTTCCCAGTCCAGATGACCCATCAAAGCCAATCACAAGGACTTTCTTCATCACAAGGGTTCGCTCCGCACTTGCTGCCGCTGGATACGATCCAGATCCATTCGCGGGTCACAGCTTCAGACGAGGTGGTGCCTCCTCAGCCGCTGCAGCCGGATGCTCAGATTATGAAATCCAGCTCCTCGGGCGCTGGAGGAGTGATTCCTATAAACTCTACATCGAGGTCGAGCCAACTAGACTCCTGTACATCTCAAACTCCCTTCATTGGGCCCATTCCCCATCAGCCTCTTACATCCCTCCGGTACTCTGAGTCTGCTCATCTTGGCTGGGGTTGTCCCCCTTCGGGCACCCGAGAACCGGTTTCCCACAATACCATCTTGTTCCCAAACCCTGGCCAGTCCTCTCTCCTCACCAGATCTCCTTCTCCTCTCCTCTCCTCTTCTCTGCGGAGATGAGCGCATTGAAGACCGCACATGAAGGTGTGTGTCTCGCGAAAGTATTCGCGATTTTGGTTATATCTGCAAACAATGACGAGCACCACGTTTTCCCGGGATAGAACGCAGGTGCTCGACAATCATGGCACTTGAATGTTATTATGAGAAGCTGGGCTCAAAAGTGCTCAGAATGGTGCTCACGCGGCAACGGACTTTCCGGCCCCCGCTGAGATTGCTTGTAGTCAGCTAAAATGCTAAGAGACACCACAGACCGACGCACCGTCACCGTAGCACCACAATGTAGGCGACGACGAGGTCCTACTTGCCCATGTCTGAAACTCTGGCCTCTCCAGTACCCAGCGGCCAGTCCCTTCCAGCCACTTGCGCGAGTTCTCCGCATGGTAAGCCGAAAAGCTGACATTCGAGATCCACTCTGCCACTTTACGGCGTTCTTCGTCTTACGGGCCATGAGGACTCGAAGGCAAGATGTTTGAGGAATGTGTGCTCACAGCTGATTGTAACTCCAATGACTTTAATCAACTCTGCAACCGCCTTTGTAACCTCGGAGAGCTTCCCCTTGTTATCTGCAGCAATATCGAGCACCTCGCGTATGAGTTGGCTGGAATCCTGTTTAATGATAG
Source organism: Hymenopellis radicata (assembly GCA_015501595.1). Taxonomy (NCBI): domain Eukaryota; kingdom Fungi; phylum Basidiomycota; class Agaricomycetes; order Agaricales; family Physalacriaceae; genus Hymenopellis; species Hymenopellis radicata. The sequence continues at coordinate 22,173 of JADNRX010000360.1, forward strand.
GCAGGGGATGGAGTTTTATCAGACTCACTCAACATCGTGCTGCAAAGCTAACGAGATCAAGCTCTTGTGACGCTCGAGACGAGCGAACAAGGCATCGCTCTCGGCTTGTTCAGTGGCCATATTCCAGCGGCTACCATCTTCGTCAACAAGGAGCGCCAGCCGGTCCTATTCTTTTTCATCCCTCCACGCAGCTTCTCTTCCAATTTCCAAGATCCTTCCCTATCAATTCGATGAAAGGTTTAGTCGGGTCGAAGAGTAGCTCGAGAGGAGCCATCGACGAACGGTCCTGGGTGAAGGCTTCGTCTCGGAGGAGGCCTTGGAGATTGACGAGCACGTCTCGCAAGGCCGCTACCTCCTGCATGAAGCGCCGTCGCTCCTCGGAGGATTCCTTGACGGCTTCGATGTAGTCGTAGATCTTGACGCATTGCTCGATCATGGATATGATGGTTGTTGGGTCGACAGACATGGTAATGGTAGATGGTACAGCAGGAGCCAGAAGATGGGTATGCGAAGTAATGCAGTGCTTGTACCTGGGATGGGTAGATTTCCACGGCTACGCGCCTCATGTTGGCCCGGATCTGTCCGAAGGTGCTAACCGAGAAAGAGGCCGACAATACCACGTAGATTACAGGGAGATTGTATCATAACAGGTCAAGTATTCCGAGGGGGAGGATGATGTTCTTGGTGAATTTTAAAGGGATTTTGAGAAGCGGACGGGTAGGCTGAGAGCGTCGTCTCCGGCGATTTTCACGTTATGATCCCGCACCGCAGCCATGGAGACATCTAGCAGCGGCTAAGGGAGCCTCCATCTTGAGCTGTTCCCGCGCTAACTGAATGAACATGTCGTTTAGAACTTGAAGGCGAACATACTTGGAACATACGTTTAATTTCCTCGGAGTGGGCGAAGGACAAGGCGACCTCGTGACAGACAACGCGTTCCTTGGTAAGCAGTCTTGACGAACCGGCGGCATTTAGGGTTAGGGCTTTAGACTTTCCTTCATCGCTCGTGTCTTCATCTTCCTTCGCCGTCTCCCGTGCATAAAATCGCCGGCTGGTCATCTCAAGCTCATCATCGCTCAAAATCTTGCTGAGGTTCCCTTCGTCCAATCTAAACAAGCTGTCTTCGTGCTCCTAAACCTTTTACTCCCGACTCCCGAGCGCCTTGCATAGGCGCTGACACGGCTCAGCCTTTTCAGGTACTGGACCCTCTTCCGCCTATTCTATGTTCTCTCTAATCACGCTTGTACATTGCTTGTACAAGATCGAAGTGCTGATTCACTGTCTATGGAGTTGAGTGGAAGAAGCAGTGCAGGATGGTGTGGAGAAAGACAGGGTTCGTCGAAGCGTGCAGGTTTGTCCATGGGGCGGCCCCTTGTGGAGAAACGTGTATCCAATACGGCCATGCTTTTCCTAGAGTACTGTAAGCAATCTACTTAGTCCACACACGCGCACACCGTAGACCTGAAATTGACTGAGTCTCGCTGTTGAGCCGTGGACGCATATCAGATTCACAGCTGGTAGTAAGCGTTCCGTACATATGGTACTCGAACTTTTTGTTAGAGCCGCACTGGACCATGGCTCGTTCCTGCAAACTGTTGAGTTTGGCGTCTTTTGATTATCGGCGCCGTCTCCCGGGCCACGTCCAATAGCCATCCATATCCAATAGAGCCAAAAAGACGCGAACCAGACACGCTTTGCTTTTGGAAAGAAAGAAAGCCATGTCTATGTGGCTGTGTCTCTAATACGTATATCCCAGCGAATTTCAATCAGTAATCTCAGCGGAAAAGCGCTCTATACTTCAGGGGATGCATCATTTTCTTCGTCGCAATGAGTGTTCGGCAAGTATTTTTTGAAGTAGCAGTGATGCCAGCTTTTCGACGCGCTTCACTAAGAAGCAGCAGTTGAGGCGTACACAGAAGTATGCCAGACAGCCGGCGGACATGTATCCCAGCCGGTACGCGTTCGTCACTATGAGGCACCAGTTGGATTCCAGGATTTGAAAGGGTACTTGAGTTTTATGGTCTCCCCTGGACAAAATAGATACCGTGTAGTAGGCAACTCGATTCGTGACTGATGAATTCAACTCGGCTCATCAAACTCAGCTCGGTCAACTCAACTCGGCTTCTCAACTCAACTCGGCTTCTTAACTCGACTCGCCCAGCTCAACTCGGCGTGTAAGTCAACTCGGAATCCGGATAATGTCTGCCGCCAGGTCACATGACCAACCATTGATGGCCACCGGTCGCCTTTTCTTTGCTGACGCCTAACCACCATGACCGACCAAGTAAATCTCATTCAGCACAACCTACAGCAATCTTTCCAGGCTCTGGGAGATGATACTACTCGTGCTTTGTATACACAATTGGGTGATGCGGCAAGGTTGGGGGAGCAGCGGCGACGGTGCGAAATTGTTCGAGAGCATGCTCAAAATGCATTCGTAAGTGCATGCATTATTGGGATTGTAATAGTCTCAATTGTTTCAGTCTCAAGGTTCCATCTCTCGGAATATGTTTGATTTTTTCTCCGCCAATATTTCACGGATGATCGAGTATCTTGATCGTGCCATCCTCACTTCATCCGATGAGCCCGACACTCCCTCCACTCTCATACAATCGTTGCCAACGGGACGTCGAGGAAGACCTCGCATTCATATTGATCCTGATCAACTTGCCACCCTCTCTCAAGGGCGCTCCACCCGTCTCGATGTAGCTGCATGTTTTGGTGTTTCTGCGCGCACCATTCGCCGAAATCTCCTGGCATACGGAATGTCCACTCCTGGTCCTCCGGTTTATACAGATGAGGAACTTGATGATGGTAGCTTTATACGGATATATCGTGCAGGTCGTTCTAGTGATCTTGCTCAACTTTCGAATGACGAGCTTGATACTGTCATCCAAGCGTGCTACAACCAGTTTCCCTCATTTGGTCGGCGCTTGATAGATGGGTATCTTATTGCTCTCGGCCATCGTGTCCCTCGACAACGTGTTATCGAATCGTATGAGCGTGTTATTGGTGTTTCGCCCAACACCTTTGCTCCTCGTCGTCTCTACCGCCGTGTGTATTCTGTTCCAGGACCCAATTCATTATGGCATCATGACGGTCAACACGGTATGCTACAGGTTGTTTGTTTGAATATGTGCTTATTATTTCTGTTAGGATTGATATGGTGGAAATTGATCATCCATGCCTTTGTGGATGGATATTCGCGATTGGTCACAGGCATTCGGATTAGCAATAACAACCGCTCTCAAACGGTACTAGACCTATTCGAGGATATCGCTGCAGTCTTTGGATATCCCAGTCGCGTTCGCGGGGACCATGGAACAGAAAACTTTTATGTTGCCAGGAGGATGGAGGAAGTCCGAGGCCCTGGACGCGGTTCATATATTTTTGGACGCTCCGTTCACAATATTCGTATCGAACGGCTGTGGGTGAACGTTACTCAAGGGTTTGGGCGACACTGGAAAGAGTTTCTACGCTACCTCGAAACCTCATTCGGTCTACATCCAGATCTTGACGCTCATCTGTGGCTCCTCCACTACCTATTTCTGGAAGACATCAATCAAGATGCTCATTCATGGATGAAGGCATGGAACAACCATGTCATTTCTCACCACTACGAACCACATCGATCACCTATGTTCAAATACAATCATGGCATGATGCACTGCGGAAAGCGGGGGATTTTTCTCGGAGACGATGACTCTGAAGGCTTTCCTGCACTACTTCTCAATGATGATCCGGAGTTCGACGAGGAAGAGGTTCATTCTTATGGAGTCGATTGGGATGATTTGGATAATAATCAAATCCGCTCACATCATCAGGCGGAAAACGTGGACGATCCCGATGATAATGCGAACCCATTCTTGGAAAATCACCCATCCACCTTTTCTCACATTCCCGTTGCCATTCCAGGCTGTCCTTTTACGCAGGAGGAACTTGACGAACTCGAAGATTACCTTTCTACTTTACCCTTTCGTACAACTCAGACAATGTCAGCTCGAGCTCAGCTATGGACGGAAGCTCTGATTAAAGCAAATAGCATTCTACAGTCGTAATAATAGTAGTAGGTAGAACCGGTATCCTTCTCAAAGACTTTGAAGATTTCCGTATAGTCCACGACTTCACGCGCTGCGTGTAATGAGCATCGAGTCGAGGCAGATGTATACAGGTCAAAGCAGAAGGATCTCGAGTTATCGGCCAGGGAAGGACGGGGGGCGAAGGGGGATATGGCGATGGTAGGCGAGGAGACACCGACGTGGGGGGATGCGGAGGGATTAGCAGGAGATTGGAGCTCGGCACTGGGGGAGCTGCGAACCGCACCGCCATCCTCGCCTGACTTGACATCAACCATGGGGTCATCGTCAATGTTGATGAGGTCGGCGAGGTTTAACTCTGGCTCTGCGGGCAGCTCCAACGTTGGGTGCTCGAACAGAGGAGGACGCATCGCGCTCTGCTCGTCCGATACATGCAGCGGTACGGGAGGCGGGGCACCCCACGACGCGCTCGTGGGCGAAATGGGTGACTCACGTGGAATAGACATAGATGCTATACGCTGTCGCGTCTGGGTCTGCTGTGCGGCACGCAATCTCGCGAAGCGTTCGCGCTCCATACGCTGCTGCTCTTCCGCCTCACGTTCGCGCCAGCCACCGTCGATATCCTGCAGCCCCTGTGCGTGATCTTGGTATGAGGAGCTGTAGTCTTCTGCAATATTGAATGCTCCAATGCTTCCTGTTCAGCAAATTTGATGGACTGTTTCGTTTCCTCGTCGGCAAGATCAGTGGACGACATCGTAAATATTTCTTTGGGTGTAATCTGCCGGGAGACTATGCACTTATGAAGAACGACACGATCAACTTTGCTAAGACTGGACTGTAACGTCCTGAAATGATCCCTATAGACAACCATGTTAGAAATTGGGTAAAGCGGTACAGAAAGGAGTGTAACTTACTTATACTTCGCCCCGGCATGCTGACTGTCTGATTCGCAGTATATTTCAAAAATGCAATGCTCAAGCTCCTTTGCGAACTGCTTCGCCCCACCTAGACTCGACACCAGCTCCGCCAGCGCCATCAACCCTCAAAAAAGCTGGCATCAAGAGCGGCTGGTTCGAGACTACGCCCCACCCAAAGTCTTCTCCTCGTCAGCAGAATCCTTCTCTTCCTTGTTCACACTCTCTCAGAATCATCAAAATTTACATGTGAATATCTGAGAAAAATAGAGCGGAAAACCTCTTCCAACTTGGTCAGACAGTAGGCCCTTGTAGGGTCATCGTACGAATCAGCCGTCTTCATCTTCTTCGACGCATGTGAGGTCTGCGAATGAGAGGGCGCTTCGCCCTCCAACGTTGATTCGGGAGACTTCTTGCAAGGCGAGTCGGATCCAGATTCGGAAGAGTATGAAAGACGCCTGGCTGTGCGCTGAAGCCAAGTTAGCACGTTGGTCAAGTGGAGTACAAAGGAGACGTACTTTGGGCTTGGGTTTGTCATCGTCTGAGGCGTACTCGTCCTCGCTGCTTACCTCTTTACCAGACTCGGATATTGGCTCGTCGTCAGACCTGCTCGGCTTTTTGGCGACGACAAATTTTCTGGGTTTCGGTGTCATAGATTTAGTGCGCGTATTGCCCTTTGTGTCCTCGAGAGCGTTAGGACCCTCCCAGCTCACTGAAACAGAACAATAGATCAGTATACACTCATTTGTGGCGACACGAATTTAAGAAAATAGAAAAGAGTATTGTGCTTCAATGGCTATATTGCGTGCTGTCCTGCTGTACGTGTCTACGTATATACTAGGACTCCACGACAGCAGGCAAGGGAACACACCTTCGTGTTGGTGTTCACGCACTGAGCCACATTCACAACATGCGGCGCATCGATTCAACAGCACAGCAACAATGAACTCAAGATAGCATCGAAGCAATACAAGTATGCTACGGCTAGAGAAGACAAAGGAAAAAAAACTCACTGGCTGTGTGGCGTGCAGTCTTGCCGGTGCATGAGGAACAAACATACGCAGCTAGAATACACGGACATCAGTAAAATTTTCGGGAAAGACATCAAATCGTCTTCGCAGTTGTTGCTCACCAATGTCCTCCGCGTCTCGGGTGGACAAATCAATGCAAGGAAAATGGAACCTATACAGCCATTGAAATGAGCAACTGCGTCTGACTCGGAGACAGAAAACGTACCAATCTTGGTACTCGGTCGGCCATCTTCGAAGCCCCCGCACGTGCAGTAAACCTCAGCCTTTGCACGGAGCTTTGAAGCCGACTTCTCATTTTCCTTCTCAGAATGAGCATTTGCCTATTTGTTAGAAGTCGAAGGACCTTTTACTTTGAGGTCGAGGCGGCGGCGGGCTGGGCGCTTGTCGTTTGGGTGTCATCGTCGTCAAGTGGAAAGATCCTTGGCCACGATGCGCATGACCCTAAGCTGCGTTCCGAGCATAGAAGGAAAAAAGAAACCTGTCAAAAAATCTCAACGAATAGGAAAGGAAACCCCAAATGGAAGCGACGCACATATGAATAACGCAGCTTGAGGGTGTTTACATCCTCACAGTAGCCAACACCCTGTAAAGCGCATTCGCCTCCTCAAACCAAAAATACCTCAGACTAAACTGCAACATCTCCGCCGTATATGAAGGACCACGAGTAGTTGCTGCAAGCGTAGTCGGGCATGTCGGTACCACCACAGAAGAGGATGGTGGGAGTGTAGTTGTTCTCGGGGTAAGGGGGAGCATGGCGTCGGGAAGGCGGGTCTCGGCGTTGGTAGCAGGATACCAGAGGGCTGTACGGAAATGTCAGCACATGATGGAGATGGGATATCAATCGGACTCACTGCTTGAAAGGTTGGCTTGGAGGAAAATCAAACCGGCAGGCAACAGGAAAGTGTGGGCATACGAGTTGTGACCCGAGGTGTCAATCATAAACTGCATGGTCTTTGCGTCGGCGTTGTCAGGGTTCGGGAAGAACTCGTAGGTGCAGTCGGCAGCGCCTCCCTCGAATTCGGGATCGGTGTTGGGCCAGTTTCGGTTAACGTAGCCACCCTGGATGAAACCACCGATGAGAACGATCTGACCAGTGCCTGTGGCGCGGCGGTTGAGTGTCACCGCTGCTTCTTCATGGACAAGAGAGCCAGGTCGTCGAACCAACCACACTCGGTAGAGCCGAAATATGATCCAGCTGGGCAAGACAGCACCTCTTTTCCTGCCTTCTTCGACTTTTTTCTCTTCCTATTCGACAGGGGGTGGTGGTGACCTGGTCGAGGCTTGGTGTGTCCGAGCCCATGGAAATGGCTCGCGTTGACCTTCCGCCATGAGCTCGTCCTTCCGAACGTTGTTTTTCTTTGCGTGTTCCTGCCTGATGCTGGAATGAATCGCTGCAGGCGAAAGGAATTCTAAGATGGAAAGTTAGACGCGCACTGGAATCATTGAGATATTCTTACCTGGATTCAAGTAAACGGTAGGCCCATTGAACGCGCCTTCAAATATCCCAATGGGCGTCAAGAAGAACCGAGGGTCGATCTCCACCAGTGTCGTTTCTGGAGGCCCGTGAAGCTCTTGATGTATAAGGCGCGCGCCTCCGCTTATGAACGCCGTGCCGGGAATAAGGAAGAGGTTGAGCACAATCAGGCCTGTAGGAATGTTTCCAAAACACAGACGTTCGTCGGACACAAGGTCATATCGATCATGGTGGATGTTGAAGAAGCGTGAGCCTGACGACATTAAAGAACGTACTCGCATTTCATGAGGAGGAGGATGGCTAATCTTGCTTCCACAGCACTGGAGGGACGAGATGAGCTCTTCAGACGACTGATCGTTGAGTGCGAGTAGCGTCTTCGATGGCTTTACCCAGGATTGTGGGCAGACGCGCCTGCATTGTGGCATGAGCGAATGAGTATTCATGGTTACTACACAGGCCGCGGCGGAATGTTGGGGTCGACCTATAGAGATGTGAACGCTGTAACTTACGCGCGTCGGCCACGATGCTTTGATGTCTTTCTTGCTGGGCAGATGGCCTGCGGCCGACATGGATGGATTTGCAGTTGCAGCGGACATGGCTGGTAGGGAGGTGGCAGTGGTCCACTGATATATATAGTGGTCGGATATGACGACGACGGGCGATGGCTACTGGCCGGCGCTAGCGCGTACATCCACGTCTCCATCTTCATCGACGTCCTTCCGCTAGCCAGACGTGAGTGATCGATAGTGTCGGGGCGATAGTTTAAGACTACCTTGGAGGGCCGATGACTGCGCTGGTCCTTGGCCTTGCGTTTCTGCCAAGAGATCAGCCAACGTCAATAGTGACAACAGAATTACTCACCAGACCAACGCTCTCAGCTGCTTCCTCTTCTCTCTTTAGCTTGACCTCTGCAATCTCCTCGCAGCGGCTTTGAGGTCGGGAAACCCGCAATCCTGGCCTTTTCGAGGACTAGGGCTTGCAGACGAAGGACACAAAGACGAGTGATGGCAGGAAGGAAATGTTACCCTCCTTCTCACGGTGGCCTATATACGCAGATTGGTGTGTCGCACTCAGAGAAGCAGAAGCTCTTCTACAAGCAAATATCATTCTACAGTTGTAATTGTTGCAGTTCGTGTAGCATATTGTAAGTATCAGTAGCGTATGAGTTATCAGTCGAGCAGTATCAGTAGTGTATCAATATCAGTAGCACATTATTCGTGAATCATGAAAGCGAAAAGTTAGACGATGTCAAAACTGAGACTGGATACTTGAAAAAGTGCGTCGAAATAAGCAAAGTTATGTATGTCGTCCTGCGGAACACGACTAAAAGTGTCGACAAAGTCCTTATGAAGCGGCACTTCAATTTCCCGGGAGCATACGTGCAAGGAAATCTGCTCATTGGATCAGTTTCAATGCGCAAAAAATCCTGAAGAATAGCTTACCGCGGCTGCTTTCAACCGCTCATCCGCTGAGGCAGTAAGCGGAAGTTCCTGTGGGGCCACAAACGTAACCTAGTAGCATAGAATTCAGTTAATTTTGAGCAATACTTGAGAAAAATCAGACAATCACCTGGAATACCTCACCAGGAGGAGGTAGACGTCCCTCAGCCGAGCAGACCTTGATGAAGGAAACAGTGTTCCTTAACGAAAGTCGCAGCCACTTGCATAGTTGCTGCATAAATTGACGTTGCGCAAGTTCTGCAGCAAGATTCAGATTTTGAATTCGTGTCGATCGGCGAAGAATAGATATGAGGGCTTCAGGAGACTTGATGTTGGCCAATGCGTATAAGGCGTGTACAAGCTGAGGAGCTCGTTCATGGAACGCCTAGATGAAGGTGTGTTAGTGATGATACGTCCTTTGAAATAGTATACACACCGTAGAAAGATTATCGTCGTCTGTTTCTTGACCTATAAGACGGTCGAACCCATCCTGAATTGCCCCAATGACTACGGTATACTCGTCTGAGGTATGAGCTTGAGCATTTCCCCAAGCAAGATGAGCAAGAAGCGCATTTGTTGTTCGCGCAATATCATCTCCAGTCATATTCTGAATATCCTCGAGCTGAAGGATTCATGAGGTTCAAGCTTAAAAACGAATGCAAAATACCTACCTCCAAGGATAAGACCTCTACCATGAGCATAACTACAGGATGACGCGCACTAAGAGTTGCTGCACTGCTTGGCGGCCAATCAACAAATGTGTCAAGCAAATTCGGACAAAGTTGATTGATAAGATCAAATGAAAGGGTTTGCCCTACGTTCAGTCGACGTAGCAGTAGGCATACCAGCAAGGGGGATATGGGCGCCGGGTTCTGTCCCCAGAGTAGCAGTAGCTTCAGCAGTAGACCAAATGCACGATAGAAGTGCAAAGCGCTCGATGAGGGTTGGAATCCAGATGCGGGGACTGTAGGAACGATGCAACCAGGCCCAATAGATACAAATCGTGGTGATTGGGTTAGCTGTTCCATGACAGCAGAGAGCACAGCTCGTTCCACACCTTCGCCAATAGCTGGTGGTCTATTTGAGTGTTAGTACTATGTTTAGTCCAGCGTAAAGGATTCATACATGTTAAAGGAGCGAAATTGATATCCCAGTGATATCCAGGACATACGTCGCACTTCAACTCCTTGCTCTTCGTCACTGAGTGATACCGTACCGGAGCCCTTGAGCAATTCTGAAAGCCCTTAAAAGAAAACTCGTGCACTTGCGTGGGTAGAAAGAGAGGTGATGGAAAGTACCATGCTATAACTGGGCTCATCTATAAGCAAGTTTCTGCAAAGCGTCTGAAAGGAATGGAGGTCGTAGGATGTGACATTTCTAAACGTAGCATCTCCATCGGAGGGAGCGTCTTCCGTTGCCAAGACTATTTGAGATGATCCGATAATTATGCTTTCGTTATCGTCCGTCAGGAATGCCCCGTCTGACTGTAGTGGCAGGGGAGGCGGTGAAGGCGGAGACTGATCAGATGGGGGCGGTGACATAACTGGTGGCTGCCAGGAAGAAGACGTCGCCTGAGATGTGGACGATTGACTGGATCGGGATGTTCGTCGTCGAGGAGAGGCATGGGGGGAAAGAGTGGGGGGAGTATTAGAAGAGGGCGTATTATCAGCCATAGCTGTCGTCTGAAGATGTAATATAAACAATCAGATTACCATCATAGTGCACTAAACTCACGTCATGGTCGCATTCATATACTTGACACTAATCCTGGTCCTCCTCATCGGTCTCCTGGGCATAAAGGTCTGAATTAAGGCCCTTCCAAAGGCGTTCATATAGACACATATGAGTGCCAACAGGTAGCGCGTCACCTGGAGCATACGGTCCCACAACGATATCGTACCGAGGAACTGAAAGAGCCTTTCAGTATTTCTGTCATACGATAAGAAGAGACCAACCGAGAATGAGCAGTAATTCGGTATTTTCTTTCTTTTCCTCCTTTTCTCGCTGTTCTTCCTCCGTCAAAGCGTTTGAATACCTCTCAGCAGACAAAATGGCGTCTTTGAGAGTGAGAACTTCTGTGTCGGGACATTTTGCCAGCTTAGCAGGCTTGTCAGAGCCGGCTCGTGCAATTTGTTTGCAGACAAGGGCATCCCACAAGAGAGGGCGCGCCTGTCTAGCAGCTGATGAGATCTGCGATGTCTCTGGAGCGACAAACACCATTCCGGACTTTTCCATTGCAGCTACCAGGGCGTTATTGAGGGGAGTGGCTATCAGCTGGTCGGGGCGACTATGAGGACCGGGAGTCCAGGTAAAGTCTAGTCTTAGACGCTGGGCTCGAAGGCGGAATTCAACCTGTTGGGGCCCTTGACATGGAGCGCGCAAGCCCTTGCGACAGCAATAATGCGAGGAAGGAACAGGAGATAGAACCACAAGAAAAGTAACTTGTGCGGGGGTGAGACTAAGAGTGATGGGGGCAGTACTGCGTGATTGCACATGAGATAATGCTCTGTTTCGCCGGGCAGAGGATGTCGTGGAATATGTGAGGATCGGTGGGTTTATAAGCGTTGTTCTAGAGGATCCAGACGAAGTTGGTTGGAGAGACGTGGAAAGGGATGATGATGATATGCCGGGCTGGGCAATACCTAAAGGTGTAAAACGCCTGTTCAGGTCTGCTCTGTTTCTGCCTGCACGGCGTCGAGCATTGCCTTCGTTGGAGGGAAGGAATGATGGAGGGGGATTCCATTCGCCAGGGTTACTGTTCCCAGCCGTCGAGCTGGCGGCTATGGTTGGAGTTGGAAGAAGGTGACTCATATGAGTCGCGCCGCAATGGCGACACTGCGCTCGGGGTCCTTGATCGCTCTAAAAACAATAAACCAGTATAGGCAGCAGCTGCAAAAAAAGATCGTACATTCACGGAACTGAAAGAGGTGGATAACCCGGGGCATGTTCTTGCAGGCGGTGCGCTATGAGCCGCGCGTGGATGGCCACATGCACAGAGGCCATTAGCCTACGAAAGAGTCAGAACAGGCTAGCCATAAGAGTAACACGTAGACAGACGTCGAGCCAGAATGCAGCACAGCTCTGACTGCACCCGCCCTCATATCGACAGGGTTGGTTATCATGATTGGTACTCATAAATGAAAGACTTGAACAGAAAAAAAGAGGAATGAGAGTGAGGGAAAGAAAGAAAGGACGCGTAGTCCAGACGCTTGTCTAGTTTTATGGGGAAGAATGAGCATAAAGTGAGCGGAAATCGAAGCATCCTTCCGCGTGACACTGATCTTCAATGACAAAATACGCGATATACTACAGAATATCGCGTGTAAGGAAATGTTATCACGCGTATTATAGGTGTTAACCATGATATAACATTGTGCAGTCTCAAACAACTATGTATTGTAGGTAGTAAAAGCTCCATCAGGCCCAAGCCATTTCTTCGCATCAGCCTTTCCAGAATGACCCTTGAAACGCGCCTCAATGAGGGTATCGTAGCCAGTCTCTGATGTTTGGAACATGGACGCTTGATTGAACCAAACGACGGAACCGCGCCCATGTCCTGCCTCCCACTCTTCCTCAGATATTTCACTAACCATACCCAAAGGCTCACAGTTCTCACGCGTAGGTTTCTCCCCATTAGCTGTTGTGACGATCTGGATGTCTCCTTATTCAATAGTGAGATTAGAGTAGATGAGAGAGTGTGTCACTTACCTCGAAGGTCAACGTTAAAATGAATGAACAGAGAAGAGGGATAGAGGAGGAATACACCAGGTGGGAGCTCGATGCAGATTCCAGCTTCCCATATTACTAACCACGCCTTTTCCCGATGATTGAAGAACCCATAGACGAAGACGATACAGATCCCCAAGGCTAAGTTCTTGGCGTCGACGTGGGGATCACAGTATACGCGCTTAACACCCGGCCTCGGGGCATTTAGGCACCAGTTCCAATATAATCCGTATTCTGGGCTCAGGTCAAAGTGCTCTCGTGTATAGGCCATACAGTCTTCATAGCGTAGAGCAACCCCAGGAAAGTATTGAGCCAGAAGAGCATTTGCTATCAAACTACCGCCAAAATGTCAGAAGGGGAAAACTGCCTCGGAAACGTTCACTTACTTGATGGTGTAGAAGGCAGTACCCTTCGCGAAGAATTTCTTCAAGAGGGCCTGATTCTGCATATGCCATTGAGAGTAGGAAGGAACCTAGCTCTTTGAGAACTCAGCCAAGGTAGGGCGCTGCAGGTGCGTACCTTTTTGTTATTTCGATCAACCCCCGCAATACAAAACCAGTGCTGCCCACGCCTATTATTTTGCATGGCTGCCTCACCCATGCTTTGACAGAAGCGGACAAAATCTCGTGCCTCTGTGAGAAACTGAGGGAGCAACTGTCGAACGTTATCTGTAATTCTTGACCGAAAAATGATGAGGCGTCCAGCGGCGTCTAAGAAGCGTGTAGCTACCCTGGCTGACCATGAGAAGAGCTACGTTAGGAAGAGACAAAACATTACCCTTGATATGGGACAAGGTGGACGCCCGAGAGGTAGCCCCAGATGGCGTCCAAGGATGTGGAGGCATGAGCCTCTCGTAAGGCGTCACTGGGACGTCTGGAGAAAGGGGTCCCCATCCACCATGTCATCGTAGCGGGGAGGTCCTCGGTAAGCAGTGTATCCTCAGCCACAAGATACTCGTCCTGCGCCTCGGTCTTGGCGATCTTACGATGGCGACGCTTGAAATTACGGGTGCCTTGACGAGAGAGCCCAGAGGGGACGTCTAGGTTGAGAGAGGTCGCTGGCAGGGCTCTAGATCTGTGAAAGATTGTTAACGCATGTTTAGGGGAAGTGTTGGAGGTGTCTTACTTGGAGGCAAAGTTGACCGATGGGATATTGAGCGGAGGTTCTGTCTTGGGTTTCTTCTGAGGCCGCGGTGTACGGGAGGATGAGGGGCGTTTAGAGGTGGAGGTGGTGCTGTGCGCTGTCGCGGCGTCGCGTTCGTGGAGGAGCGCGTGGATGACCGGGTCTTGATTCCTCCACTCCTCGTCTCTGTCGTTATGGCGTAGTAGGGTGACGTCGAGCAGATTAACTGAAAGCTTGAGCTCGTTGTCATTTTCGCCGGGCGTGAGTTTGGTGGTGTACCTACGTGAACGCGATGAGGATGATTTTAGGGGAAATGAAGATCACGCACTTGGGTTTATTACCAAAGAAGGCCGTGAGGAGGTTCGAGAGCTTGAGTCGGGTCAGCATGACAGCGACGGCGTGCAGAAGGTCTTGGAGCGAGCTCCTTTGGTACTGGCGCTAGGCGTTCCCGGAGACGCGCAGGTTGTTCTGCCAGGACCGTGTTAGGGCCCTTGAAGTTACGACGTCTGGGGAGTGACAGAAAGACCCTCACCTATTTATACAAGAGCAACTGTCAACAAAGACGCGCCAAACACGTCCACACGCGCGGTCCACACGTGAGATCGTGGAAGGAAAACAAAGAGCGTTGATATGTTTTCCGTTGTGTGGCTGGTTGCCTAATTCGGACAGCGATCTCCTTTCCTTTCCTCTATCGCACGGCTCAGATTTTCAGTTGGAGTGGATCACAGTGGGCGCTGAATGCAACATGGGCTGAGGTGCGCCTTCATTTTCCTCAATTGTCAACGACGACTGATCAGCGCGCAGCACGACGTCAAGCTTGCGTCGGACTTCCTCAATGGCAAGGAGCCCAACAACAGCATCAACCCCAACGAGGCCGTCGCCTACGGTACTGCCGTCCAGGCTGCCAATCTCTCCGGGGACACTTCCGAGAAGCCCTGTTTTTAAACGTTCATCTCATCCGGCAGCCCAGATGCGGTCCATGGCGCCATGCAAGTCTTCACCGAATTCATCAAGGCCGACTTGACGGAAGATCAAAATTCTCCCTGTCTTACGCGACCTCCTGCCAGTCCTTCTGTCGATATTAGGCGCCACCGAGGTTTGTGGTTATTGTGGCTCCCTACAAATACCACTAATACTTGTAACAGCACCAATCACCACTTACGTGGTCCAGAACCATCTCCGTGTTCCGCCAGTTTGGCTGGAGGCGTTCAAGGTTTTGCTCACGATAGATCCACAAGCAGACGTCAGCGGTGACAATTGGGATGGGCTCGCTATCCTCATCCAAATATTCAAGGTACTTGCTAAACACTCGTCCATCTTTGTGCTCACGTAGCGTCTAGGCTCTCGAAACCACACATACCAGTTTCCCGCGTGCTCTCCAGCCGTACATGAACGACATGCTCGACCTCGCCGTCGGACACCTCGACATCCTTTCGGGACTACATACGTGTCATTGATCTCGCGTGTGGGCATGTTCTTGCCCTCGAGGCCCTCGTTTCTGCCCCCAATGTGATCTTCGAGAACCCTGTGCGCTACAAGGCATATAACCTCGGCCGCGGGCAAGGATTCAGCGTGCGCCAGATCGTGGGCGCCATGAAGGTAGCGACAGGCACTGACTACAAAACCAGCGTCACTTGCAAGACGGTAAATATTCATACTTGATAATGTTCGTACTTCGTGACTAACATGAGCAACAGTCGTGGTGATGTCCCGAATTTGACAGCCTATCCTGCGCTGGCCGAACGGGAGCTCGGTTTCAAAGCAGAGGCCGATTTGACAGCGATGTGTCGGGATCTGTGGAATTGGCAACATAACAACCAAAATGGTTATGCCACAGCAGAGCCTGTGCACCCACCGTCTGGCTCATATGTAGATCGAGTGTTCCGTCTGTTTTCGCGCAAGTGAACGCCGAAGACATTATATCCCTTCCTCTCCTTTCACCTTTTTAGACCGAACGGAATACCCACATCGAGTTTGATTGACATGTAGAGTGTGGACTTGATTTCCTATGAGAGTGTCCTTATATACAATGCCATGATTGAGATGAAGTTTGGTTCAGGCTGCAGAATTCTCCACCCTCTCCTCGTACCCTTCGTCATCTTTGGAAGGCTCCGTTATAACAACCTCATCTCCGAATTCAGCTGCGATCATTTCGAGAGTCTTGCCCTTCGTCCTATAGGCGGTATGTGAGTTGTGTTTCTTTGGTACGTACAGAAACCAGCACTCACTCAGGGAACATGAAGAAGATCGATACTGCCGTACAGAACGTCGTGCCAAAAAAAACAGTCAGTAACACTTTGAGAGCTCAGGAGAAGTGACGAACAGTAGATCATATTGTATATATATATTCCAAGGATCACGAATCCCTTGCCAACTTTGTTGTCAGACGCTCCGAAGAAGTGCGTCACTGTAGAACAGGGATGCATGATCAAGTGATTGTATATACGTGTCGCTTACTGAGAGCAGAATATATCAAACCGACGCAAAGACCGCCGAACCCATACAGAAGCATAGGATAACGACCCATGTAGTCAAGGAGCTTGAGCTAAACACCGTTTTTCAGAAAGCGAAAGAAGTCATCGACGTGACGCGTCTGCGTACCGAGACGAGGTTGACGAGCGCACTTATTGTTCCATAAACACCAGCCAAGAGAAGAATGTTTTGCCCTTGAATACCAAGTTGCTTGTACAGCGTGGTCTGATAATATCCTAGAGTAAACGAGGTTAAGACATGTATCAACTGAAAATCTCCGCACTCACCAATAACATTAATGCCAGATAACGAAGTGGCGGTCTGCACTATCACGGCAATTATGATCCGCTTCCTGTATTTCTCCCAAGCCTCTTTGAAGCTCGACAGCTCTATCGACTGAGAAGAGACGTTCAGTCACAGAAAAATCAGCAAAGTTCTGCCGAATTACCTTCTCGTACAAGATCTGCTCCCGCATGTCGTCGAACTCTTTATGCAACTCCGCTCCGCTCAGGTCACCTCGAATCTGAGAAAAGGCAGCTTTGGCGTCTTCGTCGCGACCATGGCGGATGAGCCATCGAGGAGAGTCGGGGAGAATGAACTATAGACCAATGAAGAGTATGATGCCCGGTGGTATCTGCATGGAGAGCGGGAAGCGCCATTGAAACGATGTTGTCTCCGACGCGAAGCCGCAAGCATATCCGACCCAATTGGCTGAACATGATGGCGGAGACTGAGCAAGGAATAGCGACGGGATCAGACGCTTACCTATGGCGGTACCCAAGGATATCATGCAGCCGGAGAATCCACCAATGACGCCACGAATCTCCGGAGGCCTAGAAAAGAAGGTGAATGAAAGCACGGACAGTGAACTCAACGATACTGACGAAATTTCAGAATTGTATATGGGAACGGTGCTGACAAGTGCTCCTCTAACAATGCCGTTATGTGAGACCGTAGCTTCATCGCCAGATGCCCACGACTGCCGCCTCGCACGCGACATAGGCGTCAACGAGGCCTGCATACTCCAAGGCCTTTGCGGGATCTGGTTCCGCGACACTCTTCATACCGAGTGCCTCACTGCCTAGTCCAGCACATGTTTCCTCAAAGGTGCCCCATGGCGCCTCCGTGGCCCTCCACCAACTGAAACGGGCGAGAAGCGCGCCTCCCATACCAGCTGCCTCTTTGGTCGCGCTAACATACACCTTCATATCAAACAAGTCCGCAGCAAGTTGGCGAATAGTCTGGTTCGCTGACGATCCGCCAGTCACGACAAGGCGTTGAAGGGGAGGAGAGTTTGGAGGAAGGATCGCCGCAATTCTGGAGCGAATAGAGAGGAACTGCGATTCCAGAATCATGCGGGGATGTAAACCAGCAGGGACCTCGTCCTCTCCTACTTTGACTGGTGCCTTGCCGGGCTGGGTGCGGTAGAGGAATTCACCCTTCACACCGGGAGGGATGATCTCGGGAAGCGGGAAGTAGAGACCCATATAGCCTCCGCTTCCCGGAGACGTGCCCTCAACAAGTTGGTTGTACTTGGTCCAGTGAGAATCAGCAAACCGGTCACGGAGCTGCTCTCGTGCTCCGTTCTTGTAACAGAGCATGGCGATTTGAGCATCCGGCGCCGTAGTAGGGTGAGAGAGCAGATGCGAAGTTGTGAATCGCTTGGGGGGAGTGGACGCAGGAGGTATTGAGAGAAGATACGTGGTAGATGTGCCAAGAGAAAGTAGGGCGTCACCTGGGAAGGACAGGGCTACGACGGTGGCTGGGTTATCGCCGGTGAAAGGCGCGACGTTACATTCTGCGAAAGGATTGTTAGAAGAATTCCGCATTCTTTCACCTTTGCTAAAGCCCCACAGTTCGACCCACCACGAACATACAGTACCGAGAGACGTACCGCCCGGAACTGGCTCAGGACCAATCTTGGAGCGTAACTCTGGGCCTCCGCAAGCCTCGAGGAGTCGGTCGTCCCATTTACAAGTCAAGACGTCCATCAAGTTCATCCCGCTCGCATCTGAAATTTCAATGACCGCTATCTTCCCCAAAAACAAGGACGGGATCCAAGAGGACACAAGCGAGACCCGAGCAGTGGAGTCGTACTGATGCGTCGTAGGGTGTGAGCGGTTGATACTCCGCAAGTCTGGGGAAAGGCAATACACTCACCCTCTTGTTCTGGGTACCCGTAAATCGCTCGTACGCGCGACTGCCGCTGATGTCGGCGAGCGCTTGCGGGCCACCTATGGCCTCCTCAAGCTCGCGGCACTCGGTCGTAGAAGAATCTTGCCAGATCGGGGCTTTGGGGAGAGAAAACGCCTTTGGAGATAGTTGTGTCAATGGTTTAGTTGAATCAAACGGCGGTTCGAAACGACCCAGCGGTTGTGCAGGGAGAAAGCAAGAAAGGTCGAAATCATGATGGGTCCAGGCATTTACCCTGGGCTGCACGGCTTGCTTGCTCACCCCCATCTTCCTTGCCATTTAAATATCCTTTACTCCAGTTCGTCATTACGTTGCCGTCTCCTTTCAATTTTCTCCTTCTTGTAACACATTGGAATTCTATTCCTTCGCGCGACGCTAGGTCCAGCTGCCACTTCACGCGCCATGCCTCCACGGAAACGAACAAAATCCAGGGCGGAAAAAGAGAAGGAGTGCGTTCTCGGTTCTGCAGGTCGCCATCGGGAGGGAAAGAGAGCTACCAAGCTGAAAGGCGTTAGTGGCCTCGTCACCATGCCTGTGGATGTCTGGTTTGAGGTATGTTACGCGTCATCGCGCCTCCATACCACGCCTCACACCTCTCAGATATTCAGCGCAATATCCCCTGTAGACCTGCTGCATATGGCGCGTTCTACCAAGGTGTTTCGAGCACACTGATGAGCCGGAAATCCATCACTGTGTGGCGGCGCGCCAGGGAGCGATTCCTTCCAGGACTGCCCGACCCCTCTCCTGTAATGTCCGAGCCCGCATGGATCAACCTTGTATTGGGAAACCGCTGTCACGTACGTCCGTACTCTGCCCTTTTTCTAGCAGCAGACTCATCAAACACAGGTTTGTGTCAAGACAATTCGACGCGCCATTGACTGGGATCTGGGCATTCGTATCTGCCGGCGTGTGTCCCTAAAGGGTGAGCACTTTGCCTTGGCGTACTGTGTGGCAAACTGACGACTTCTAGCCTAATGAGTATCAACGATCTCCCGCAAGATGAACTGGACGTCCGTATGCATTCGACGCTCCTGACGACGCATGCCTGTGCGTCAGCCCATCTTCATCGCACGCACACTTACGCTCCACAGGCCAGTATGAACCCTTGGTTGGAAAAGAGGTGGTGGATCGCCCCAATATGAGAAGGTCAAGGCCGTTATGAACTTTTAAAAACAAAGGCAGAGCAAGCTGCGTACATCGCCGATGGCAGGCGAAGGTGGGAGAAATGGCTGACAGTAAGCCAGTGTTTGCACAACATTCGTCGTGTACTGATGCATCAAGCTTTCGAGGGCAGGAAGGGATTGGGTCAACGAAAAGGTCAATAAACGCAACGGTGAGTTGTGGCGTATTCAATTGTCGCGCCGGAAACAGTCAGTTCTCTCCCTATTTACTTTCCTCCGGCTGATGAACACTTCTCAGGATATTGGACAGGCTCAAAGACAAAGGCTATGGTGAAGAACTGCAGGACTATAACTGCCTCGCCTGCTTCGATAATCACTCCTTTGTCAGGCAAAATCGCCCTTTAACGGACCGAAGTCAGTTAGTCTTGTTCGCTCCAGCTGGCAGAAACTAATGTCACCAACACTTAGCCTGGGATAAGCATCGTGATTCTCTGATCACATTCATGGACCGGCAGCGCGCCAGACGGTTGGAGCTAATCTCTACACTCGCGGCTGCTGGCATCCCTTACAGAAACGGTTGGAGTTAATCTCTTTACTAGCTTTGATTGGCGGTGGACACCATGTACAATATCTAACGCTACATTGCTTGAATTTCTAATACCATGCATCGTGAGGGGGAACGCGGTTGCGATCATGCTCGGGATCCCTGTTCCCTCCACCTCTGAATGTGCCGACCCCGGGCTCGTCAGGGTGGGCGCTCACGCTACCTGAAAAGCTCAAGACTCCGGTCTCCTCGACTTTGTCTCCTGGTCCTTGTGAATCACCCTTCCCTTCTGTGCTAATGTAGCTGCCTTCTGCATCTTTACTGTTCTCGATCCTCCTGCGTCTACTTCAAGCGCTGCCTTCTGTCATGCTCCACTTCCCAATACGGTCTGGACCATCCTAGCCAGTTTGCGTGTCTTATGGATGTCCAAGATCTTCTGGTCATGGCGATTCAACATACTGTAACAACTGAGAGCGATACTTATGCTCAACACTACCAGGGAATATTCAACCATTTCGCTAGCCAGTGGGTTTGGCATCAAGACACTGTGGTATCGGAATATCGAGAGGGAGGTGAGCATTCTCAATGTATGTACGTAGCCCAGCGGCTTCGATACTACCTGTGGACTCAAGTGTTCAAAGACCCTGATTTTTTGCTACCTACAAATGTTCGAATCCTGCTGTGGTTCGCTTCCACTAACTGTCACCTGTCAAGATTTTTTTCTTACCCCAACCACCACCATTGACGACCCAATGTCGACCACTATTGCTGCGTTATCGCTTGTCTCTGCAAAAAGGGAAGAGCTAGCTCCCGTAAAAGGAGTTCCAGCTACAGCAACTACTCCGCTACCTGAAGCGCTCAGTGTCGCGCCTATCCCGCCACCTGAAGTGCTGGCAGGTGCACCTAACCCGCCACCTGGCGCAGTACAAGGTCCTGGTAGCGCAATTCTGCCAGGATATCGTTGGGGAACGTATGCCTTTTCTCTACTGCGCCAAGCTATGTCTGATGTTATTCAGGTCTACGCACAACATGCGCATTGAGAGGATGTGGGAGGCGGCTGAGGCGGCTGTTCAAATCGAGTGTGTATCCTTCTCCTTCTCTGTTGTTGTTTCTTGACTTGCTTACTGTCTTGAAGAGGCTCGACTGATTGATGGCACCTGTTTGTACTTATTCGAGCTTCAAAGTTGTTATGTATCAAAGACTCTCCAACGAATTATATTACCAATAAGAATCTATCTGACCTACTTATGTGTTGGTGTTGGGTTCCCGACTTGAATTGCGAGTTGAATGGGTATCTTGAGTTAAATTGCTATGGCGGCCGGCGGGTTGAATTGGTATAGCGAGTTGAGTTGGTATCGCGAGTTGAATTGAGAATCGAGATTGCGAGTTGAATCGAGATCGCGAGTTGAATTGAGATCGGGAGTTGAATCACGAGTTACCACGTGGTTTCCGAATTGAGCTGCCAGTTTGAGCTGAGTCACGAATCTATGATTTTTGTCCGCTGGGGACCTTCATACTTGAGCGTCGTCTATCTCGTTAAGTATCCTGGGCTGGCTTACGACGTGATTGAACTCTAAAAGGACGTGGACACGTACCGCAGTAGGTAAGTTTCCATGTTCTCTGAGGTTCAGCATTATTTTCCATTTTTGCCGCTACAACCGAGAACTGCGCTTCCGTGGTCGAATCCAGTTGCACTCGAATGTTGACTCGATGAGAGAAAGAGCACATGTGGCTGTACTGCGCTCGTCTCCTCTGAGAACCTGAACGAGAGGCTTTGGATGTAGACGTATACTATCGTAATCGGTAGGCGCTCCTTTCCCTGAGTAAAGTTATGGCCAACCTTCTCCTGCCGTGAATGCCCTAGCCACATTAACGTGGTCACGGTCGGCAAGCGATTCGGAGTCTTCCGCACTTCAAGTTTCAACGCGACAATCGAAAAAAGAAAAGTCAACCACAGGCGTGAAAATACAAGCCTCAGATAGCCGTTGAGCTAGACTGAATGAACAGGACGGACATTATTATTAAATACACGAGCGTCAAGCCGGTTGAATACGAAAAAGACGATGCGGGCACAGCAGTGAACGTGTATCCGATGAACGATACATGCTTGTCGAGGTTGAGCAGTATTACGAACCATAGTAGAAGCAGTGGCGTAGAAATGCCGAGTATTGACAAACGGATCTGAGGGCCAAACAGGACTGAGGATTCAGTTCGACGTAGAAGTACACTGTGCTCATGAGTAGGAGGCTTCAATCATTAACGGTACGCACCTCCGAGTTCAAAGCGTTCCCACGAGAGCTCCTTGAGTCTCATATGTTCGTCAGAAGCGGGTGCACAGAGCCTAGCTGGTTTCGAATTGCCGACTCGCCTCTACATTTCGCACTAACGATCCGTCCAGAGTCTTCGCAAGCGTTTGCCAGTGTGCCTCCGCCTAACCAAGTCATGAGTGTAAACACAACGCAAAGTTGACGAGTGACATACGATGGACGCCAGAGCTAGAAGAAAGTGGCATCATCTTCCAATTAAGAGTTGCAATCAGATTCATTCCTCCTCCGCCTTATGGATGCAGTCGTCCCAAAATGCTTGCGATTTCAAAATACAACTCGATTGACCCAATGCGCCCACGTACCGACTGAGGCACTCGTCCGCTGTGAGTCTGGCATAGAATTCGAATCTCTCAAGAGTGGGTCAATCGGCTTGATCACCCGTCGGAGGCCATGGTCTACTATAGAAAGGTTTCCGTCCTGTATCCTATGACCAGCGGCCATCTAAGTAGTAAGACGTGGACACGTACCGCAGTTGGTAAGCGTCTATGTTCGTCATTCCAAGAAAGAACTTTTTAGTTGACGCGAGAAACAAGGGAGCGGGTTCATGACGTCCGCAATATTCGATATGGTGCATTCCCCCGCTTGAGAGCTAGTTCTTTTTGTGGTCATCAGTCTCGCGCTCCGCATGGCGGTTGAAAGAAAGAAAGAGGTGGGCACATGTGGCTGTGTCGCTCAAGAGTCGATCGTGACTAGCTCCGGCATGGCAAATTGTCTGACTATTAGAAACCGCCGGTCAGGCACGCCGTTCGAGGCGGCCCTGACCGATTTGCGCTCAAATCCTGACTAATTTGCGCGCAAATCCTGGCCAAGATACGCGCAAATCCTGGTGAGTATGCGCGTAAATCCTAGCGAGTTTGCGCGTAAATCCTAACCAATTTGCGCGCAAATCCTCACCAAGATGCCCTCAAATCCTGGCGAGTTTGCGTGTAAATCCTGATGAGTATACGCGCAAATCATGGTGAGTATACGCGCAAATCCTGAGATCCGGCGTTTCGGGCCGCGATCCGAGACGACGCGTCAGTGCGATCAAGTCGTTGCTCTGTCTCTCTCCCACCACCCACGATGCCCACCTAGTGGCGACGGCCGTCCCACTTCCACGCTGATAACCGCCAGGCGGCCTCTGGGCTGTTGGTTGTGCCGGCGACTGACCAACCGCCTCATCATACAACGACGGACTGTAACTTTGTCGACAACGCTGGACGGACATTGCTGCTGCGTGGCGTCAACTTATCTGGCTCGTCCAAGGCTCCTGCAAATAAGCCGTCGTGTGTGCTAGACGGACTCTGGGATGACGCTGAGCGCGGCAGTGAGAGCATTATAAACCACCCACAATCTGGACGATGACACTGCCGACGTCCACCTAGCCCGCCTCCGCGGCTGGGGGTTCATCATGCTATGTTTTCCCGTTACCTGGGAGGGGCTCGAGGGCGAAGGACCGTAAGTGAGCTCGTTGGCACGCCCACGGACTCGACTGACGACCTCATGAGGACGGACTGCAACTTTGTGCAGGGTGCGGGATGGGCATACGACGTGGGCGCTCTTGATGTGGGGTGCGTTTGAGGTGCATCCTCTTCCTCTTACGCCCTCGCAGCGGTGATTCTGATTGGTCTCCCTCAGGAACGCCCTCGGGTCCAATCCTCCCGCCTCTGGGCTGCCTCCGAGCGGGGCTATCTCTTACTTTGATGGATCATCCCTTCGCCCGTCTCATTGCGTCGTGGGCTATCTCTTGTTGCCACGCTCACGACGAGTCCGACTCCGTCGCCATCGAGGTGGACGACATCACTTATGCCGCGGACGACACGACAGGCCTTCGCTGCATTATCTGCCATCACCGCCTACTTGCCAATGAAATCTCCGCCCATGTGGACAAGGACTGCCATCAAGTCGGTATCCCCAACATCGACGAGCACGCCGCCGCCGACCCCATGAAACCAGTCCGCCCAAATTAAACGCTCACACGTCTTCTCTTACTCGGAAAACACTGCTAATCATATTTACTTGCACTACTCTACTCTACTCTGGATAGTCTGTGAATACTTTGTTAGTACTTGCACCACGTAGTATACCCGAATGTACATACCTTTCCGAATCAGAATAGACAAATTTTACTATTCTAATTCTGTGAAGCTGTCGTTAGTGATGGGATGTCAATCTAGTGCAAGTACTCACAAGGATTGTTGCTCGCGCTTTCCCCTGCAATGGATCAGTTAGGGCATTTCTTGAGGAAGAGGATCAGCTTACTTTCAAGTTCCTTTCGACGTGACTGGGCAACTCCTCAATTTCTTGCTCTAATCAGTGATTTGTGCCGAAATCTGCTGCAAGGTTATTGCGTCAGATTTAGAGACCACCGCCATAAGAAGTGACATACTGAGCATTCCAGAAAGTGGTCGAGGACCGATGACTGACGTGGACTCGTCACATCGCATCAAACAGAATGGAGGCTATACGTATCAGGTAAGTAGTACACTGTCAGTGCGAAACCAGACACGCGATCCTCTCAAGGAAAATGTTGGTTTATGGGTAACGAAACAGGATAGTAACACTTACGGTTCAACTCAAGTCGAAGGCGGTTTGTCTATGAACAGGTTGTCCACAACTTGCAAGTCGAACCAAGAAAACGAACGTACTGTAACCTGAAGAATCGCGCCGCCGCCGCGTAAGGAACAGCACGGGAGGATCCGCGGGTGTCGAGAGGGACACCCACGCCCGTTCCCATCGCGGTTAAACACACCGTACCATACGGGTACGGGCTGCGCGGGTTCTGAGTCGGCCCATGGGTTCACACTCAGAACACTACCAATCACCCAAATCCATTCATGCCCGATGAGCATCCCCGGGCAATGCACGGGGACACTCAGCCGTGCATGATGCGGGGACTGAGGGTGATGGTAGTAGCGGCAGTGGTGGTGGGACTCGACGGGCGAAGATGCGTCTTTGCCGTCAATCTTGTTGTCATCCAGGTGATCATGGACAGGTCATCCCTGCTTTGGGAGGAGCGTTTTCAAACGTGTCTCTCGTCCTGCCTCCACGCCTCGCATATGGTGGGGACAGTCTTCAGGGCTGTCGTTAGCGCAGCCGTCGCGTCTTCTTCTGGGGTGAGTTCTTGATCATCGAGGAAAGGCTAGCAGACGCAAAGCGCAGACGCAGGTGATTGGGCGAAGTCTTCTGCAACGTCGCGAGGAAAGAACTGCCGAGCTTGTCAAGAACGCTCTACGAGAAAATGAGAATACATACTGAGATCGTAACGGAAAGTCACTGCGTCGCGAACTTTGGTGTCATCTCCAAGTATTCCTCGTCCTCCTCCAGACGTCGTCCTCATCCTTGTCTACGTGTAGTTGTTGTCGTGGTTGTTGTCCAGTCGGCTGTCGTCCTCGTTCTCTGCTGCTGTCACAGAGACAGCAGCAGTAAGTCTGGCGCAGAGCCAGGACCACAACCAACAGCCCAGAGGCCGCCTGGCGGTTATCAGCGCGGAAGTGGGCGCCACTAGGTGGGCATCGTGGAGAGAGACAGAGCAACGACTTGATCGAACGCTGACGCGTCGGCTGGGATCGCGGCCCGAAACGCCGGATCTCAGGATTTGCGCGTATACTCACCATGATTTGCGCGTATACTCGTCAGGATTTACGCGCAAACTCGCCGGGATTTGAGGGCATCTTGGTGAGGATTTGCGCGCAAATTGGTTAGGATTTACGCGCAAACTCGCTAGGATTTGAGGGCATCTTGGTGAGGATTTGCCCGCAAATTGGTTAGGATTTACGCGCAAACTCGCTAGGATTTGAGCGCATCTTGGTCAGGATTTGCCCGCATACTCATCAGGATTTACGCGCATACTCACCAGGATTTGCGCGTATCTTGGCCAGGATTTGCGCGCAAATTAGTCAGGATTTGAGCGCAAACTGGTCAGGATTTGAGCGTAAATTAGTCAGCAGTCGCTTGAACGGCGTGCCTGACCGGCGTTGTCTAATATCCAGACAATCTCCGGCATGGACGTGTATCTTAGCAGGTAAGCGTCTGCGTGTTTCTTCAATTTGTGTAAGCATTGCAGTATCTTTTTCTTCGCGAGTACCCAGGTTGTTGCATATCGCAGCCATGTCACGTCTTCCAATTCGAATCCGATTTCGCAACTTCTTAAAGCGTGTGATCATCACGGAAGAAGAAAAGCCACGATATCGCAAACGTAGTATTAGTAACGTACTCTGGTTAACCGTTAGACTATACAGAGACAAAGCAACGAATGTGAAGGACATGGTTAGGTGCAGGCGCGTCAGAATACGTCAATAAAATAAGAAGAGAGGAGTTAAGAGCGCATATCCGATGAACCATACACGCTCCTGAACATTACGCAAAAAGAGTAGACACTGCAGACTACAAAGCTTGCAGAAATCACACATGGGGATGGGCCAAAGACGCGGGGTTGCGGATTTTACGAGCTATATTCTGCCAAGCTATATCAGTACATTTTTCGTTACGAGATCAGAGTTGACGTTACCACCCATGCCAATCCTTTAACTGGTGGACTAGAAGTTCATCTCTCATCGGGGCGCACGCTTCTCCTGGCTGCAACCCAATCACAAGCACCGCCATCGTGCACTGCTGTCGCAAGAAGATCTTTGCTTGGCAGCATGCCCGAGCGTGGCCGGCACATTAGTCCTCCTTGTTATGTTTAGTAAACGACCTCTGCGATTGGAACAGGTTTTCGTTTCCTGTATGCTGTTCTTCGCCGCAAACGACACGAGAGCACCGGTGTACTTGTTGGGAAGCCTATGTTTTCCTACACTCATGTAGGTGACGGCTTTCAACGCGTCTTTTATGTCAAAGAATTCCAGCACAGCGCGGTCACTGAGCAAAGTGGTGTGAGAAGCCCAAGGCGAGATCTAGAACAAGCACTCACGAATAGACGTGGACCTCATGGTCACCACACCACGCAAAATCATGGCCAAGTTCAACGGGTGATATATGGTCGATGAAAAGCGCGACGTGTCTTCCCAGCACCGGACTGAATGGCAATTTTTTGACGGCCATAGCAGAGGTTTACGTGGTACAAGCTTCCGCACGCGCTCCAAGAAGTGTTGCTGGGAAAGTGTCGAGAAAGTCGTTGGCTTTGTCAGGAGAGGAGAAGGTAACGGTCTGATTTTAACATCAACTTGAGAGCGATACTTTCAACAGCTGTGCAAGGCGTACCACGGTGCCAGTGGCGGGACTTGGAGTAATCTGAGTGATCATCTCGTGGGATGAAACGCTCAAAATCCTCGAAAAGGACGCGTGAGGCGACGAGCTCGCGGCTGAGGTTGGAGATGTAGACAGTTCGGTTTACATGCTTCTGGTCGGGCAAATCCAGTTGAACTTTGATGATATTTCTCGCAGAGGTCGATAAAGCTCGTCGCACTGGGATGATTTTGTATAAGCACTGGCGCACAAAGATATGCGCACGTACCCGCAACGCGTCCGCCAACCTCATAAACGTCACATTGAACCCAGGCACTCCCTTTGCCGTCGTAAACCGATCGACTTGAACACCGTGACGGTCAGGCAGCAAGGGCCCGAAAGACCGCACCTGGGCTTCCACCTCGTCTATTATGATATCGGGAGTGTGATCCGACACTAGTAGAATCGCATCGCTCCGGTTGGCGCCCCAATGGCCGATGCGAGCGACGAGACCAGCGCTTATGTTATCCGTCTTTATGTCTACAAGACTTGCACCCTCCCATCGCTTGCGAAAGGCGAGACTATGAATCGGGAGAAGAATTGGATATCGGCTTCGTTCTCGTGGAAAGTGACCTGTTCTACGAGACGCGATGTCCCTTGAGAATATCGTCCTTGTCGTACCCCGTTGGTAGACCTTGAAGGCGAACGAGACGTGATGGTGTGTGTTGGGTCGCATTAGCGAGTGAGGAGAGAGAACGGCGCGCTTTTGTATACGTCCGCCATTGCCGACAGGCAGAGAACATGGAGGTTGGTGGTAACCCTAGAAAAGGGTTCAAAACGTCTCGGCCGAATCCGAGCTCGGAGGGGAACGAACCTTTCTCAAGTTTCTGAGTCTAAACGTGAATGCCTCAAAGTCATCGCTTCCGGCGCTTAACCTTTGCTTCCCAGTCATATGGCCGATGGCGGTGGGACCGATCCTTTGGTGCGTAATGAAGGTCGCTTCTCTCACTCAAACAACGATGTCAGAACTCACGAGCGACGACAGTACAAGGGCGGCGACGCCTATGCTAACGGGTGATCCCGAATGTGAGTCTCATCATGCCTATATCCTATTGCTGCTAATCTCAGTACTCATAGTCAATGCTGCCGATGCAGACGTCTGTATCATCTCATCGGACAACATCAGGTTTAAAGTGCACAGTATGAACTTGCGAGCCCACTCCTCTGTATTTCCTGTCGTACACGACGCTACCAGCAACGTGGGCGATCCCGCTCATACGACAGAGCGCGCAGAGGTCCTCCGCGTCATATTCAAGTTCGTCTCCTGAAAGTCGGCCAGCTCCCGTTCTCCACCTTGGAGGCGGTAGCGATTGCCTCAGAGAAATGGCAGTTCATTGGGCTCTCAGAACTATGTGATCGCTACATGGAGTAAGCGACCTACCGTGCATTGGCATAAGAACCTAAAAAATCGACAGAGATCATGCCCCCGCCCACCCAGCTGAGGTCCTCAAATATGCATTTCTTCGAAGTGAAGACGCCATGCTTGACCGGGTAGCACCGCATACAATATCGCTGCAATCATTGGACGCAGCACGATTGTTCAACAATCCCCTTCTTTTCCAACGATGGGCAAAGTCACTCTACCATGACATTCCGTGTATGGCTTCTTAATTATCTTCAGATCCTTTACCGTGAAGCATGCATCGAATTTATAGCCGCATATAGGGATACGTTAAAAGAGGTGGAAGCGAAACTGAAAGAATGGTCCCGCCAGAACAGGACGCCTCTTCCTCCGAGATTTACTCTCACATCCTTGTTGGAAGAGTGGGAAAATACTTGGGGTGCTGTGCTCAAAGGACAGATACGTCTCACCTAGTAGTAGTACTGTATAATATCATTCGGTAATATCATAGGGGTGTGACCCTCTCAACATCTACCAGTCAGGAATCACTTAAACACTCTACAACTCGTAGTCCGTGACTCCCGGGCACGTCTGGCCCACATCTTTCCACACCCCATCTCTAAATCCCCATCATTACCAACAGACATGCCCGCTCCCTCGCCTATCCTCAGCGGGTTCCTGAACTTGACAGACTCTCGAAGCCCCAGTGCCAAATGTATACTCACCGGCGGCACCACATACTCCTCTAGCGCCTCACCTTTCCCCCGCATCAGCCTCCGTATATTCGCCACGACCACCTCAATCTGCCCGAAAGCGGGACGAGCAGCTTTGTGTGCGGCGGTATCAGCGACGTCTCCGATGGCGAAGACATTAGGGTATTCGGGGTCGGCGGCGGAGGAAGGGTGGATCTGCAGAGTGGGTTTGACGCGGACGAACCCGGTGGCGGGGTCGACGGCTGATGGAGACAGGCTGAGGAGCGGCGCGGAGAGCGGGCGAGAACCCGTGCATGATATCACGCAGTCTGCTTGGACCTCGCCGCCGTCCATGAGCTCCACCACTCTCCCCTTCCCGTCCTGGCCGTCCCTAACCGTTTTGACGCGGTTGCCCAAGACTGTCTCTATTCCAACCTTCGCGAACTTGGATGTCACTAGGTCGTGAAGAGCCTTGTCGAAGCGGTTCATGACCTGGGCACGGGAATGTATGAGAACGACGGATTTTGCGGGGTAGTACTCTTTGACATCAAAAGCGAGTTCTAGAGATCCAATCAGTCGTAGCACTGGGAGAACAGTGATAATGTGAAAGAACACGTACGAACGCCGTACGCGCCACCGCCACAACGGCTACTCTGCCTGCGTTTTCCACCTCCGCTTGCAGCGTTTTGAACTTTTCCGTCTCTGTTTTCTTGTCCGTTCCAATCAACTGCGAGGGTTCCTCAGTCCCTTTGAATGCGGACGATCCAGAGGTGCCTGTAGCCACGATGAGAAAGTCATAGGGGATCTCCTCGCCCCCGGCGAGCACAACAGAGGTTCCTGTAATGCGTTCGGCGACGCCTCGAACAAGCCGCGATCCAGACGTCTTGGGAGAAAAACCAAATGGAACGAATGCTTTCTGCGCAAATCCTGGGACGGCGCTAATCCGCGGAAACGCGAAGAGGTGCTGGACAGAATCATCAGCTTCGGGGGGCGTTGAATCGTTGGCATCATCTCACCTGGAAATGCGAATTCTTCTCGACCAACACGACATTGTGTTTGTTCCCGAAAGCGGACATAAGATCTAGTACCGCTTTCCCCCCGACGTAGCTTCCGCCGATGACGACCATGTTTTCTCCTCGTTACCGGTGTAGTGTCCATCATATCGCGTATTTGAGAAAACAGAGAAGAGATTCGACGTGCGACTTGGGAACTAGCCATGACGGAGAATGGGATAATGGAGGGTATATATAAGTACGGTGCCGACCCCAATGGTAAGTGGGTATGTCGGCACCGTGTTTACTTACAGCCTAGTTAAAAAAAGGATAGGCGGGTCAGCCGTAATTAGCCGTTAAAGCCCCCAAGTTCGAACGACGCACTATTTTAAGATTTTGCGGTGGGTATGTAAGCGGTATGACGCCGCGGACGTGCGCGTCGAAAAGGCAGAGCGCGAAATCGGCTAGTCGCAGGGCAGTTGCACATGGAAATGAGGCTCAAGATACTCCGGCTGGCTGCGCAATGTCGAAAAGCTTCGCGCCCATACGCGAGCATGAGCATGAATCTGAGCTCGGTCTAGTACATATCAACATGATGATTGGAGGAGAGAAGAGGAGAGAGACTCAGACGAGGTACGCCCAATTTGCAATTGGTGCCGGTGAGGCTGCCGAAGATTGACGCGTACATAATTTCAGGCACTTGATTGGACCCGTCGTCACTCGCCTATTACTATTAGTATTCAAACCCAATTCGAACTTGAACAGCACAGTCTCAATGGAGACGCGTTTGCGTTGAGTTTGCCACTTTTTTTTTGCACGTTCGAAGCCATTGGCGGTGAAGGGACACACGAAAGAGGACGTACGGGAGGAAGATCTCCCGTGGAAAGCAAAACGTGAGGGAGGACCTCTGCCTGCACTTCCTCTATTCCCTCCCCGCACCTCCGTAGCGCGTCCGCGACTCGATGCACGCGAACAACAGGGATCAAGAGATGAACCAATGTCGGGGTGAGGAGGCGGACGAGGAGGAGGCCTAGTAGCGTGCAGGCTGAATAAATGTCGGGGGAGTAAGGCGCAGGCTCCGCACCGCCGCTAGGTTCATGATAGCACGGCCATGCCAGAAAGAGGGTTCCTTGAATAGTACTAGTCCTTTGTACTAACAACTTCAACGTGGACGTATGTCTCAGTTGATAGGCGTCCCATCGCTCGGCGTCTGAAGTTTTTGATGAAGAGTCCTAGAACCCCTTGGTAAAAACGAAATAATACGGACGGCGTCTTCCGCTCCTGCGCGGCGCGAAAAACAAGAGGTGCGAGCGAAAAAATTGTCCATCTGGATAAAATACACTATCAGCCATCATCCCATGCAGCTGCTATGCCACGCTGGATGGAGATCTCTACGCTATTAGTATACGGAACAAAACCTCGGACTTGATACCGGTGTTGTGATCTGCGAAGGAGCAGAAGAGGATGGGGCATTCAAGGATGGGGCATTCAACTTGGACTGATACGTACCAATAACAACGTCGTTGACACTCTAGAAGTTTCCCACCTCAAGGTTGACCGTGGCGAGACAGCATCGAATGGTATACAAGGCGACCGGTATGCGACGCGTCTTGGCTTAGCTAGTAAGCGCTTCACTAGCATGATGGTAAGCCTTTTTGTCGATAAAAATGCAGCATGTACCCGGGCCTAACCTGAGTTCTACATGCCAAAAAGAGCCCACGGAACGCGAGGTGTGCGCTCACCGCACGAAAAGACTCTGCATTCTCAACGACACAGATAGCTGCTAGGCTACAGGGGATAGCCCGGAACCACGACTCTAGCGCGTTGATCTTTGAAATCGGATGGAAGCTTGGAATGGAAGACGACGGCGCATGCAAGCAGAACGGAGTCAGACTAGGAGGAGGTACTACAAGTAAGAACAGAGGCGGTGAAGAAACAGTCAAGATCACAACTCGGAGGCAGCGCATTCTCTCGAAAGCCCTTGTGTGTGTGGTCGCGGGTGTGACGTACGTTCCGTGGGCCAGATGTGGACGCATCCCGCAGTGTTCAACCGCTGTTTGTCCATCATGATTGCATTTTAGTCCATCTTTTGACAGCCAACAATTACTCCAAGATGAGACGAGAGGCGCGCAGGCATAGCACGGTGTGAGGAGATCCTCAGCCAACGAGTTTGGAGAACGAAGCAGCGGACGACGAGGAAGAGGAAG
>JADNRX010000361.1:0-54992 GCA_015501595.1 Hymenopellis radicata
TCGGATCATATTGAGTTCCAAGTGCGAAACACAGGTCGAGCTGTCATGTCACTAGAACGCGCGATCAGGGCGAAATACACAGGAGTCAACGAGCGCAATACTTAACGAGATCGCCAGCGGAAAGACAAGGGCCAAAGACCGCCCCCCTCGATTCCTTCCGAGCGAGTTACTACTACGCCAACTTTCACTCCTTCACCAACAACAAACATCATGTCTGCGACAATGAACGAGCAGCAGCCCGGAAAGACGGAGGGCATGCAGGCATGTAAGTCGGTTTGAGTCATCGCAGTGTTCATTTTCATTTACCACTTGTCGTCGATAGCAAATCCCGGGGCAGGGAAGGAGAGCAATCAACCGTCCGCAGGGAAGACGATGATGACGGCGTACGGCAAGGGCGCTGCTGAGCAGGGAGGGAAGGAGACGGTGAAGTACGCGACAGACCCAGAGTCAGGCGCGCAGGAGCAGATCGATAAAGTGAAGGTAGGCGTCCATGTGTCTTTTGGACACCCGGTTTACATATTGAGAGTAGGGATGGTGGGCAAAGACGTTCCCGTGTTTCGCTGGTGCGGTCTAGAGCCGATACCTGTGGATAGGGTTTCTCCTAGAGTGCGTGAGGCAGGAGGAGGAGAGATGTTTCAAATTTCTGGGATTTTGGGTCGCTATTTTGAATACCGTTGACAGTTCAACAAATCACAAAAAGAAACAAAACACTTACCAACAAAGGCCATCTTACAAAGTTGCTGGGTGCACACTGTCCAATGCGCAGGAAAGCTCGATAATTCGTGCAGGGATAGCCAGGACGACTCGGACTACAAAGGAATGACATCCTCGAGAAACCGAAACAGACCCGTCCAATGCTTATCCTTCCTATAATCGGACTGCTCCATCACCAGTCCATTTCGAAACAAGAAAGCCTTTTTTGGCGAAGCACGTCCATAGCCTCGATCGAACACAAACATATTCGCAGAAGACTGAGCTTCTGGATTTTGTTCTTGACGGCAGGCTACAGTAAGCGACAGCGCTGTCATTATAGACTGCGGAGATCCAGCGTGGCAGGTGTTCCTTTCCAGTCCCACAGACCACAGCGTTAGTTACGCGGAAGTTGAGAAGAAACCAGCGCGATAAGATAAGATAGTCAACTCGGGCCGGCAAGGATTACTTTTCTCCCTTTCACCGGCTCGATAACGATGCTGGTGCTTAAAAGGAAAAGAAAAAAGAAAAGAAAAAGAAAAGAAAAAGAAAAGGGAGGAAGGAGGAGGGAGAAAGGAAGGGATGTCTTGGGAGATCTTAGCTCTCTCAAATTTGGGTCTCCCCACGTCGAGAACGCTGAACGCAATGATCAGTACGAGATGGGCGGGAGCAAGGCGCGGCGATCACTGATCTGTCCTAGTTTGGAAGGTTGGTCAGTCTTGGTGCTTGAGATAACAAAATGCAGTAAATATAGACTTTCATGAAGCGGAGGCCTCTGAGAATTTTTAGGGAGGCTCCGGCGAGTGTCTTTGACATTTGGTGAATTTACCAGATTTTATGCGCATCAGTACACCAGCGTACATTTTCGTTCCGAGTTGACAATTTGCTATCGGCGGAGTTTGAATTCTCACGGAAGCGGCCGCGCGTGCAGCTTCAAACGCGAATTCTTGCCTCCCTGTTGTCCCACGGCGAGCCATGAAGGTGTCCAATGTTGCGGCATATGTACTGACCATCATGTAAGAGTGTACAGACTGTAATAGATTGACTTCTTGGAGTATATAGCATGTAGCTCATCATAATTTGCTTTAGAAATAATTATGTTGCTGAAAAAGTGCACTCTGGGCACCTGAAACAGCAAACTGACAATCAAGCTCAATCTCCGATGCCACGCGGTCAAGCCGACGCAAGCGCGACAGTCGATTCGCCAACATTCGCGCACTGTGCGGGCTGCGTTACGAGGCGTGGGAGCAAATCACCAAATACAATTCAAACTCCGACGATAGCAAAAAAGGATAACAAAACACCAGACTCCTTCCCATTCGCTCTTGGGTGCAAAAAAAGCGGAATCCGAGTACGATTTGAAGACAAGTAGATACCCTGTACATACCGAATCTAATCTAATCCTCGAACCCTTGATGCCTTATACTGTCGTATTTCGACCATAGGTTCACGTCACAGGTCACGAGCCCAAAAAATGAACCTGTTACATAAGCAGGTCACTAGTTTTTTTTTGGCTGTGAACTTGCCCCAAATTGGTCACAAATCGGACTTTTGCTCTCAAATTGAGCTTGGTGGCAGTTTTTATAGGATTTTTCTCCTTTTTGGTATATTTTTAGATCTAGAATAGCACATTTTTCTCTAATTATACTGAGATTCAGCCTAAAACTTGTGAAATAACCTTGCTATTGAAAATTTTAGTGAACTTATTTTCAGTAGGTCACAGTGGTATGTCTGCTGTGAACATCCCACCAA
The DNA here is from genome assembly GCA_015501595.1 of Hymenopellis radicata. Lineage (NCBI taxonomy): Eukaryota > Fungi > Basidiomycota > Agaricomycetes > Agaricales > Physalacriaceae > Hymenopellis > Hymenopellis radicata. Next base: position 2,443 of record JADNRX010000361.1, read on the forward strand.
ACAAGTTCACGAGGTCACAGGTCACACCCTGTGAACCTACGGTCGAAATACTACAGTATAATCGAAACCTTATTGTATTTTTTTTAACACCCAAGAGCGACTGGCACAACTTGCAGCTCTTGTTTGGGTCAATGTTTGGCTGCAGCGTTCGGCTTCTTCGACGCGGCCTCACGTGCACTCCATTTCCAGTCAGAAGACTCAACGCGCGAACGCGAATCTCTGGCCTCATGGCTGCCATTCCGAATGACATGCCCGAATCCGATGTGGAAGCTCAGGACCGTGTCAAAGCGGTCTTTGGAATCTGTCCCTGCCTATGGCAGATCAAGGTTGTGCGCGCTATCCTCTCGGGGAAAGATGTGGTCACGATTGCTCCCACTGGTTCTGGCAAGTCCCTCACGTACTGGATGTCATTAATCTTTGTGAAAAAGGGGATTATTATTATGGTGGCTCCCCTCAAGCAACTGGCTTCACAGTTCGAGAAGTACCTGATTCCCAAAGGCTTCCCTGCTATTGCCGTGACCAAGAAGAATACTAGTGATCAAGTCTTTCAAGTATGTTTGTGTAGTCTATTTCATTTTGAAGCTAATACATAAATTTAGGACATCATAAACTGCAAATACCGTGTCGTTCTGTTCAGTCCCGAGACCCTGGTTCATAATGCCCACTTCGAGGAAATTCTCCAACACCGAACGTTCATGCGGCGCATCATCAATCTCGTCTTTGATGAAGCTCATTGCATCAAGGAGTGGGGATGCTCCTTCCGAGATGCGTACACCCAAGTTGGCACATTTCGGCGCCTCATGTGTCGACACATCCCCATTAACCTTGGGTCCGCCACCATGTCCCCATCCCTTACACAGGAATTGCGCAATCATATGGCCCTTGGCGCAGATGTGACTATCATTCGTCTCGATACAGACCGCAAGAACATCTTCCTACGCGTCACACGAATGCAACACCCTGCAAATTCATATCTGGATCTTACCGCGTACATATCAAGCCATCTACCCTCGGAAGGACCACATATGAAGTTTCTGATCTTCTTCAACTCCCGAGCAGAGGCGGAAGATGCAGCAGAGGTACTCCGAACACTCCTGGGGAAGCAATTCCAACATCGGGTGAAATGGGTCCATGCTGGCATGACAGAAGACTTTCGAGAGGACGAGATCCATGCTTTAGAGGTCGGGGACGTCGACGGAGAGTGCTGTACGGATGTAGTAGGGATGGTAAGTACAAACCTGACTTATTGATGATGGCTTACCTCGTTCGCAGGGTATTGACATCCGCGACCTCTATCTAATTATCCAGTATCGCGCGCCAAAGTCTCTCAGTACGTGGTGGCAGCGAGCCGGACGCGCCGTTCGCGATCTCGAGCTGAATGGAACGGCCGTCATGTTGGTAGAGAAGGAGTATTTTGATGAAGAAAAGAAGAGACTCGCCGAAGAGGCTGTCAAAAAGAGAGAGGCGGAAGCAAAAGAGAAGGAGAAAGTTGAAGCAGCACGTCTCCTGGCCGTGACTGATGCACAAGCTGGTGAGAGCGTCCCCAGCGAGGCAGTTAACGCGAATAGGAAACGCCCGATGCAAAAGAAGACAAGCCGCCGTAAGTCGAAGAAGAAGAAGGAAGATATTCCAAAGGCACCCGTGGCTGCAGAAACTGATGCATTTGGATATGAGATCAAGGTTGAACGTGCAATGGACGATTTCATTAATGCAGAGAATCGACCAGCGAAATGTAGACGACGCGTTGGCCAGATCCATTTTGGGAACATCAATCTGGGTAAATTGTTCCCACAGAACTCGGTTCCTTCTTGATCTCTGACCACGATGTCCCCAGAACCTATCTCTGGACCGTGTTGCGCGCGCTGCGACCCACGACCCGTGGTTCATTGCTGTGATCTCTGTGAACCGGATTATTGGCCGAATCCGCCCATCCCAGCGCTTCTAAAGGTCCCAACGAAGAAGCGCATGGCAAATCCGAAACCATATACGCGGGGACCGAAGGAGAAGGCACTACGCGACGAGTTGGATGCAAAGAGGAAAGCATGGGCTCGAGAGAAACTGCCGGAAGGCTCTCTGCTTGGCCCACACGCCGTGATGGCGACGTCGATCCTCGAACGCATTGTTGACCTTGCGCATTATTCCAAACTCAAATCTCTGCCCGATTTCGGTGTACAAGTGCCGTGGGCGTACACAGACGAGTACGGTCCCACCATCATATCTATAATCCAGCGACACGCCTTCCCTCCTCTCAAGAAAACTCCCGCCAGCCGTCCAGCACCTCTTCCTGCTGCCTCTCCGTTCACAACCACGCCAATGGGGAATCGGCGAGCCCTCGTATTACAGCCCGAGAATGTTCCCTCCGAGGAGACCTTGTCTACGCCGTCACGTCCCTCGACGTCGACGTCTACATTGGATCCTTCCCAGTCCGTTCCGGCGAAGAGGAAGAACAAGCCGTCAACATGTAGTCGATGCCGCCAAATTGGACACCGAAGTATGTGTTCTGATTTCTCGTTCATTATGCCGAACTCACTTTCCTTCAGAAACCAATACGAAATGTCCTCTATATGGCGCGGAAAATGTACCGTTACCCAGTATGCCAGCAACAGATACATTGAACGACGAGTAAACGAGGCCAGAATTATATGTACTGGTACGTTATTCTGCTCCCACATCAGCGCCATCAACCTGACCAGCTGCAGTATCATGTAGTCCATCTATTTTGAATAGATCCTTCTTTTGTTGTAACTGCTCGAAGCCGTCGCCCACGCCATGCATTAGGTTCCATTTACGCGCCGATTGTGGTATACTTGACGTTCGTCCTGCTTTGAAGACATGCCCGTCAAGGGTGACGATGTGGTCAACGACACGTTGAAGGCTCTTCGTCATGCGCGGCTTTGAATGGAGAATCGTTCGATGCGTCAAATAGAAGTTGTCCTCGATGGTCTTCTGCATCGAGCGATAGACTTCGAGCAGTGGGGATCGCTTCATTATCAGCCGCTTCGTCCGATTGGGCCCCTTGCCCGCGAAAATATTCTGAGGTGTGTGTTCAGTATAAGCTTGAGCATTGCAAAACTAACCAAACCTTCGTGTAAAGGTTGTTGAGTTCCTGGAGCCAATCAAATCCACGGAACGCATCCTCCGTCGCCTTTGAATTGAACATCCAGTTGCGTAAGATGGCTTGTTGCAAGCGGTAAGGGAAGGTAATCGTTACATCTGTCAAGAATTTGGTCATGTGTGAAGCATACTTATGCTTGCCTGTAGATTGGAAGATCGCGATCCAATACGGAAGTAACTGCAGGAGGCGACCGACATCTCCATAGTTCATCGCTCGGCACAGCTCGAGATATAACAGACCGTGCTGGTTTCGGATGCAGAGAGACTCGAAAACCATGTCCCGCTTCTCCTCGGGCTCCTCCCGCGTGTATGCGAACGACCCAGTTGGTACGTGTTTCTCCACAATGACCTCTGCCAGTGCTACAATCTCCTCCCATTTAGGACCCGATTCCGCAAACGTTTGCAGCGATTTAAACCCGTGCTTGGCTTGGATCTCGACCCGCCAGATGTCAAGAAAGTCTGCCCACGTCGCGTGATGAATTATGTCATGCATAGAGCGAAACGATGGTCCATTCTTGGAGGTAAATTCCCCGGTAGCTTTTGGTCGAAGCATGTTGATGTATTCATGCAGTCCCAGCTTTTCAGGTCGGTCATCTTTTGGCTCCTCGTGGATGCGCCAATATGCGTTGGCGGCGGCCATCTTGAGATGGAACAGGCCGGGGACGAAGACAATCGAGTCAAGGCGGTTATACGACGTCTTCTCGATGCGGCGGCTCTTCTTGACGCTATCAATGCGCTCCTTTGAGCCCAGATCTCCATGGAATAACTGAACATAATGTTCGTGGGACCCGTTCGGTACGTCTCTCTGTTTGAACAGATCTTCTATCACCTCCCAATTGCCATCATTAGTGCCCTCGTCCGCATCGACAACGTTCGCCGGATACTGCACATCCTTTTTGTCGCAGGACAAGACTTGTACGCCGGCTGGCTTTCCAAGCTGCTCCTTGAATGCCTCAAATACGGCGCCTCCGTGCTCTACGAGAATGGACAGGATATGCCATCTCAACGCATCCAGAACCGACTTGCCCTTCTCGGCGGGCTTGGGTAGGATATCGTTGTACTTCGGTCGAACGATCTTTGGATCATCCTTCTCCAGCATGGGGTTCAACCCGCTCGTTTCATGGAGCTCCTCGACGAACTTCAAGTCATGTTCTTTGTCGACATCTTTATACGGTACGAATGTCGCAGCCGTTGCGCTCCAGTGATGTTTACGATTTTCCAGTGTCGGCTGTGCTTTGGCAAAGTCCAGATCGAAGTTATCGTAGATGTTATTAACGTGGTCAAGCTTTCGTAGCCGCTGCTTAGCCTCTCGATGAAGGGAGTTAATCATGTTCCGAATGCTTTGGTTGGAAACCGACACCCCCATGTGAGCTACGAGCTCAACAACGATCTCCGGGCAAGATTTCGATTCCAGGAAGAGGCCGATGATGGACTGCAGCGGGTTGAACTTCTCGTTGGTGCTGTTACCAAGTATGGATAGGATAGTCACTCGTTTCTGGTATGTTCATCAACTCGGCTGCAGCTTCTATTGTTTATTCACTCACAATAGCCATCAACTCCTTCGTTCTGCGAGCACGATCCTGGGTACGTAGTTTTCGTTTTTTCTTCACATCAGCAGCATCTAATTCAGCAACAGGTGCCTCATCGCCTGCTCCCCCTCTCAGACGCATCGAAACCTCCTCTGCACCATCGATGTCCATCCCATCACTCGACGTATCATCATCCGTTGATGAGACGTCCATTCCGCTATCGGATTCGTCTTGTGAGCGGTCATCGGAGTCACTGCTGCTGTGGGCATCATCACTTTTCTGTCCTTCATTGATGTTCCCCGTCTCCTCTCTCTCTCCCTCAGAAAACCAGTGCTGCTCCTCAACGCGCTGGGCAAAGGCCGCTACTGCATCATACTCGTCGTCCCACGGCACAAGAGGCGGGCCGATATCTAGGTCGTCTGCGCCTGGAATGACCAACTCATCCTCACTATCATCGTCGCTATCACCTCCTACTGCTTCCTCATCGGAAGGGTCACGATCCTCGCCTCCGGAAGTCTCTACAGCTTCTTTCTTGTCATCTCCCTTGTCAAATACGCGACACCTTTTGGGATCCGCATCGAGGAGGACTGTCACCGCATCCCAAAGACATGGTGCAAGGGAATGAATCTTTTCATCCAGGTCTTCAATACGGAATGTCTCCAGTTGTTCGAGGGTAGCCGTACGTGCGCCGAAGTGTAGGCCGTGTTTCTTTTCGGTCATGGAGAGGATTTCCGAACGGTATGTGTCTATCGTAATCTTCGCCGCGCAGGATCTGAAGCTCTCTTCAGATTGTTCCACCAAAAGGTCCACAACAACGTCGATGTTCTGAACGATACTTGATCGATGTCGTGTCATGTTACGAACATTGTGCCCGCTGCGAAGAATTTGGCGGAAGAGATCGAGGAACGACAGACTTTCTCGGTCGAGGATAGAAACAATTTGGTTGATCCACGGTTGTGCGCTACTGGCGTAGGTGGACATTGTCGTGGTAAGTGGCTTAAACAATTTGATTGAACAAGTAGACTAATATGCAACGTTTACTGTAGGAACAAACACGAGGGGTGCACGAGGCAATCTAGGACAACATGCGTGGTGAACACGCATTCACATCTCCGAGAGACCCGTACCTGTGGATGTCAAGCAACGGGACCATCCCCTTCATTGTCGTCGGCACTCATAGCCGCCATCGCGGCCCTCAACGCGGGTACTGTGGCCATCCTGTGGTGGGAAAGTAGATCCCCGTAAATCATGATCATGGGTTCTTCATCATCAGACTCGTCGTCGCTGCTATCAGGCGCAACCAGGTCTGGGATCATCTCCTCATCATGCCCGCATGGCTGACCATCGTTCCCTGTAGCCACCGTCCCTCGGACCGCATTTGCGAGCCATGTGGACACCCGGTGTGGCGTGAATAGTGTCGACAGTGCATAGAGACGGTTTAAAAATGTGCGCAACATGATGGTAGTTGTAGTTATATTATTTCGGACAAATTGACTATTTTATATCATTCGGAATGAGGCATCGAAGTCGTCTATAAGCAGAATGAGACGCGGTGTATCTCGACATGAGGGGCGCGAGGTAGACCGAACGTGACCCCGAACGCTGCAGCCAAACATTGACCCAAACAAGAGCTGCAAGTTGTGCCAGTCGCTCTTGGGTGTTAAAAAAAATACAATAAGGTTTCGATTATATAAGGCATCAAGGGTTCGAGGATTAGATTAGATTCGGTATGTACAGGGTATCTACTTGTCTTCAAATCGTACTCGGATTCCGCTTTTTTTGCACCCAAGAGCGAATGGGAAGGAGTCTGACAAAACACCAGCATGGTAATCGAGCCCTTTCACCATCAACATAGCGGCAGTCTCGTTTAAGGTTCCCATTCGTACAAGCCTCGAAGTAATTCCTTTCCAAGGTGACATAACCTGCGTATTCGGGCGTGGATTGTTTGAGGCGGCAAGTTCAATTGACAATTGTGAAACAAAATCGTAGTGGGTCATTTCTATTACCGTTAAGTTCATGAACATTCGCTTTCAAGGGCCTGTGATGATGTTTCTCCAAGATGCCACTAACTCTATCTCCTTATGGCACAACGTCTCGTAACGCTACTCTTCATCAAGCCGTTCCCGCCTAGTATGCATCCAGTATAAAGGTGGGGGTATCGCTTCCATCTCTTCGTGCACTTCGTCATGCTTAGCCTTGCTGTCTTTCTCCTTCCCTTGATTCTTCCGCTTTGTAGGTCGGCCCCGACGTCAGAGTCGTACGCGAGCACGGATCCCAATGGTCCATTATGGGATGAATCGAGCGATCCCTCCGTCGTTGAATCCATCCGTGGCAAGCTCGGCGCATCCATCATTGGGCCCAACAACATTCCCGTTGGTCTCCAAAATCCCGACCTCATTGCCCCTCCGAGTACGGATGCGGGCAGCTTGTAAGTTGCCTTGTTCGTCTTGTTCATCGGTTAGCTGTGCTGATCGAGTAGGGCCAACGCCAAGTGGCCGTTCAGCCTGAGTCATAATAGACTATTGGATGGCGGATGGGTACGAGATCAGAACGGTATGCATTCTGCTCAGGTTTCTCGCTTCAATTTACTGACAGACTTGTTCTAGTGGGCGTCATGCCCATCGCGACAGGTGTGTCGATAACCTTTATGAATTCCATTCAACGTCTCAAGTCTTCTGTAGCAATGGCTAGTGTGAATATGCGTCTGGAAGCCGGGGCCATCAGGTAAGACGTCTCATTTCCATACTTGTTTCGAGTACTCATCTATAACAGAGAGCTCCATTGGCATAAGACGGCAGAGGTACGATCTCGGTTGGTCTTACGGTACGAATGCTAACAATGCCTTCCTCAAGTGGGCGTACGTGTTGAAGGTTTGCCAAACGCGCAGCACATCTGTGCTTGTCATCTCACATGTCTTTTAGGGATATACACAGATCACCGCCGTCGACTCAGAAGGGCGGAACTTCATCGATACGGTCGTACGTCTTTCTCGTCACGTATACATTCACTTCACCGCATGAAACGCAGGGTCCTGGCGATTTATGGTACTTCCCGGCTGGTGTCCCGCACTCCCTTCAAGCAACGGCAGATGATCCGGATGGGTCTGAATTCCTTCTCGTATGTCGACTCCCAGCCGTACTGAATTGTCTGATGTGTGTGGCAGGTGTTTGATGATGGAACATTCAGTGGCGATTCAACTTTCCTGGTAGGTATCAGCCCGTTTCATCGATACTTGAATCAATTCGCCATCTAGTTAACAGACTGGCTCTCGCATGTTCCTGCTGAAGGTACTTACCCACTACTGCCCCTACCATGATGTGCTTACATCATGTACAGTCATCGCGAAGAACTTTCAAGTAGACAACTCCGACGCATTCTCTCATATCCCCGACGAAGAGCTGTACATTTTCCGGTCTGGTACTCATCTTCCACTCCTCGATTACGTGCTTATATTCACTTCATATGAGACCCACCCAAGGATAATTCTGGCTTGCCCGAAAGTCCCCAAGGAACGATCCCGGAACCCTTTAGCTTCCGCTTGTCACAGGTTCCGAAGACGCAGCTTTCGGGGGGATCAGTCCGCATAGTGGATTCGACGACGTTCAAAGTTTCTACAAAGATCGCGGCGGCGGAGGTTACTGTTGAGCCTGGAGCGATTCGGTGAGAATGCGGAGTTGATATCTCATTTGGCTGGCTGACGAATTCCCAAGAGAACTGCACTGGCATCCAACGATGGACGAATGGAGTTTCTTCCTGTGAGCTGCTGCACCGTTCTCCTCGCAATATGTTTGACTGATGTGAATCAGGGAGGGAACCGGACGAGTAACGATCTTCGCTAGTCAAGGTACTGCACGAACATTCAACTATCAGCCTGGAGATGTCGGTTCGTATATTAGTGTTCCACATGAATTCATTTGCCGACTCTAATACTTCTTTAGGATATGTTCCTACTGCTATGGGTGAGTATTCCGCCTCATTCCGTGCACAGTAACAGATATTGAATCCTGTAGGACATTACGTCGAGAACACGGGGAACACTACCCTTCGTTTGCTGGAGATCTTCAACACGGATAGATTCCAGGACATCAGTTTAAATCAGGTGCGTAGTTTCCGATTCTGCAGTCTTGCTCGTGCCTCACTGGTTGGCATAGTGGCTCGCTCTGACACCGCCCCATCTCGTGAAGGCACACCTCCAATTGGACGACGAGACGATTGCGCGCTTGTCGAAGAAGAAGCCAGTGGTTGTAGGTCCCGTTGGACATTGAGCATGCAATCATGCTCATCACCATGTACTCTCAATTTTATTTCATTTCACGTCGCGGCGCGTACTGATGGAAAAAGTAAACTACAACATAACATGACTTACGGACAGAAGATTGCGCATTCCCGATTGCCCGATAATAACCTCGCGCATTGCGGTATGTGTTGTTATCCTCGGGCACAGGTAATGGCATGTCAAGAGTACTCGTGACAAAGGTAGATTGGTGATAAGTACACATAAAGTACAGATGTGGTGGCGGCGACTATGGCAGCATGAAATATACTATACATCATTGAATCTGGGGAAAGGACTACTTTTCTGGGTCCGCTGAGGTAGCAGCTGGATCAAGGAAGGAGGAGGACGCGTTTGGCCTTAGTCTCGAATGGCTGGAATGCATGGTTTCGTGACTGCCAGGGCGAGTGACGTGGTCAAAAGAAATAGCAGTGTTACTCGACGGCCGTGTGTTCGGTGGTAGCAGCACACCACTGAAGCTCGGTCGAAACAGTGGAAAGATACTCGTCACAGAGACTTCGTCCTTGACTAACGCGGATGATGATGCTAGAAAACTAAGAGCAGCCAAGTCAAACCCTTGTATGAGGTAGCCTAGTGAAAATACAACACGTACCACGATACCCTGGGGTTGAGTAAAACGATAGTCAGTTCGATTCTCATCCTTGCACGTCCGACGTACAGTAACCGGAACAGACTACGAATCGCGATAAATAAATGGAGGAGTCCTCCTGGAGAGTTCACGTACCAGATCCGTGAAGATATAGACGGAGAAGGAGTTAGACGTGAGGGTAATGATTTGGCAGAGTGAAATGAGCGTATAGATAGAGGCTGAGAAAACAATGAACTCTCAGCGTGATGAGAGGAAGAAGATTACCTGATTCCACAATGAGAGTGATTACACGCGTGAGGGCCCGGGAACCATCGAGGTTCGTCTGCCTGTTGAGGCTCAGAATTCGGTAAGCGATGAGTCCTGTTGATGCATAGAGCATAAGCGAGAAACAGCACGACATGCAGGGATATACTTACCAGTGCACATAACGTTGAGGACCGCTGTCAAAACGCGAAATACAGTTATGGACACGACAATATCGGTGGGAAAGCCTCTGAGTTTGTTGAAGACAGAAAGACGCTGTATCCACCAAATCCCGGAGGCTATAAATGAGATTTACGTCGAGAAAGGCTGGTCATGTGGCTCACCGACATCGGTTAGGGATACGAGGATAGGAACCGCCATAATTTTGAGACTATTACGCCATACGATGGATGTGCGGTATATCTGTATACGAAATGAGCATGTGACGGAGGTAGTGCAAAGTGTGGCTTCACTAGGAACGCATCTGCGACGAGCGTGACCAGAACGTAGACCACGTTGAGAAGTAGGCTCATTGGCGAACTGTAACCTCCCACGTTGATAAAGCCCCTACTGACGTTGGCATATTTCCAGGCGCTGATGGCTCCCGCAGCTCTACCTAAGCACCGCTACGCTAAATGAGATAGAGAAGACGATCTGGATAGTAAGCACTTACTACGTTAATCAGCACGAAGAGTGACGTGTGCGTGGCAGTCAGATAGGTATGTCCACGGCCGGCTTTATGCATCGCATATACGAGTTTGCTACAGTGGAGAGCCACTTGGACATAGATGCCTGAAATAGGTAAGTACTGCGCGGCGCCACCCAAAGGATTCGACGTGCCATAGAAGAATATGGAAGTGAATGATGCTACAAGGGCAGCATCATTGCCGTCCAGCGCCATGGGGAGCACAGAGTGGCACTGGACTGATTATGATGGATATATATACAGTTCAAAGAGACGCCGGGGAGGCTTCCATGGCTCCTCTTCCTCGCGATCATGTCCATTTACCCCCTTACTTTCTTTCGAAATTCGCAAGTTTCTCATTGTATTGGCGCAGTCGCGAGGACTCTATAACTGACAGAAGCCTAGTCGGAATTAGATCTATGTTCTGAAGTGTGCAAGATCTTAAGAGTGCCCCTCGGCGCGTACTAAGGAGACTACTCAAGTGGGGGCGTGGGGCAACCTTGATCGTCAGAATCAAGTCAGAATATTCATCGTTTTGAACGCACCACAGCCTCAGCTGCTCAATCTTAGCACTTCGTCCATTACCTGTCCTTCGGAGGGTCGCTCGCATCTCCGACGATATTAAAATTTTCAGAGGTGGAGCATTTGGGCATGATCGCAGAGCGGAGGATTTCCCAATTGGGCTGCCCGCCAAATATATGTCAAGTCGGTCCTCATTAGGCAATCGGCGCTCTCTCTTTTCACCTTGATGATCGTGCGCTAACCTGTTCTTTTATTCGACATGGGTGCCTACTACGACGAAATCGAGATCGAGGACATGGTATGGGATGCGGACAAGCGTGTCTACCACTATCCTTGTCCATGCGGAGACCGCTTTGAGATTTCTCGAAAGCAGCTGGCGGACTATGAAGATATTGCGACGTGCCCCAGCTGCAGCCTTATTATCCGTGTCATCTATGATCCGGTACGTTCGAGCTTGTTCTTGGGGATGCTATGAACTGATGGGAATTGTAGCTTGATTATGAAGACTACGAGGAGGAGGAGGATGAAGACGAAGATGGAGAGGAAGAATCCTCGGAAACGAGCAGTGGCGATGAGTTCGAAGAGGCCATGGAAAAGCTTACCGTCTCTGATGCTACAACGGAGGCCCATTAATCGTCCTCATATATCGTCACTGTTATATCTAGTATCTTCCGTCCTTCTTTTCCCAATTGTCATTCAGAGGTGTGTCTTTCCGCGTGTCATTGTGCCCTGCTGACGGTTTCTCCAGTACTCACGTCTGTTCTGCTACCCTGGTGGATGTCTTTCCCCGTCCCTGTTCAAGCGGCCACTTTCCCAGCCCTTCTGGTTCCCATATATTACCACCGCTCTTTTGCCACACCCACCTCTTCACACTCTGCATCCGTGCTCCTCGACAAGAGAACTCGTCGTGTTGATGTAGGTCCCAGGTGTCACTTTGCTTCTACGGGCAGGATGGCGGGATCAGCGCAGGCGAGTTGGTTCTTCGCAGATACCGACCCGCATAACCACAGCCACCGACCACGCTGCTATCGGCTCCACGCCGAGTCGATGTACCTTCAATGAAGCGCCGCCAATTGCATGCGCCCGCGCGGATCACTAAAAACCTACCTTACCGTAGATCTCGACTCTCCGGGTTCTCGTTCCCACTTGACGTAGTCGCTTGACATGCGGGCACCGTCTTGCGAGTTTTCCCATTCGGCAGTCGTCCTACACCGCCTTTCTTTCATAAACTTTGGCAAAAGACGTGTTATCCGCCGTTGGTTTGGAGTATATCAAATACAAGGTCTGCTCGCTTTCCGTTACCATTCGCTCTCTCATCCTCATACTTACTATCCAGGATAGACGCGCCGTTTCTTTAAACGCTCCACCTGGCTGCTCCGGTACCGGACGACCTCTGCTAGCCAACGTACTCATATCAGCGAGACGTCATCAAGGCCGATATCCATTCTCATATATCGTGCATAACTAGAAACAGTTGTATCAGGTCATCCCATTATCCATTATCGTCCAAAATGTGCCTACGTCTTCAACGACATCTGGCCTCAAGTTAAATCTGTCCTATCAACTCCGACAGATTCGACCGCTTTTCGTTGGACAGTACAAGACACTGTCGACGGCTGACTGTGTCCACAACATCAAATGAAGGCCTGGCTTGGATGTCTCATTGAGGAGTCGATGTGGTCAGTGGGCGTTCATGAACCAAACGGGACCGCCCTATGTCTGGTAGCTGCAGCGCCCGAACACTTTGCCTATAGCAAAGTAAACACATCGCCTTGGCTTGAGGATAGCATCACTTCGTGGTTCGGCGCCCGTCTCAACATGTGGCATCATCGAGATTCTCGTCAAATCAGCTGACTACACCGTAATGCGAGAACGGTGAGTCTTCAGTGCATTTGCTTGTCGACGATACTAATTCGTACTGCTAGGGTACTACGCCTACCCTCAGCATTGCCCGAGTCATGGCCGGACACTGGTGCCCAGACGATTCGTGGACCTTCGCTCCCTCATATGAAGCTACGACACTTGGAAGGGACCATTGCGAATGAGGTTGAAGATGAACGGGCCAAAGATGGAAATGCGCGCCAAGCCGAACCGCCACAGTCAGACAATAAGCCATCTGCGGGGAAGCTCTGAGATTGGGGAAGTCGTCACCCATAATTCGGGATAATTCTTGACCTGAAAGCTGGGACTAGCTATAATGGGGACCGTTTATTTCTGGGAGATGCTACGTAGTGGGGGAGCGTAGCATGGCGGATTGGATATAATTGACGCGCTATGAAGAGAGAACGAGTGACAATGTCCAAAGTCATCATGATGACGAATGCTTGGCTGGGATGTCTGCATTCGCGCGTCGATGTCCACGCACGCCATCCTAGACCTATTGGCCACTCATGCCCGGACTTGCTTTGCCCATCCATCTCGGCGCCCGAGTTTGCTCCTCCTCAGTCCGTGCCGCAAGGGTGCATTCGAGATCATGTGGTCCTTACACCGCGAATATATCCTGGACCTATGTATCGGCGTGGCGTCTTTAACCATGCTATGACTCCGAGTCGGCGCTATGCCGTTTAGTAGCTCGGCGCCCACGTTCGCTCTTCAGCCCGTTCTGTCACGCCCGACAGCCTGGTCTTCACTTGGCTCGCATCACCTCATAGCGCAAGACATTGTCAACGGCTCATTGTATCCGCAACCTCGACGAAGGTGTAGCTCGAATGTTTCATCCTGGATTCAACGTGACCGGGCGTTCATGCGCCGCCACAGCTTGCGTCGGCTGTACTTCGTAGCTGGACGCCCGAACACTCTGCCTCGCGAAATGAACACATCGCCTTGGCTTGGTGAAAGCAGCCAAGCTTTCCTGTTCATGTGTTCTCGACGCCTTAGTCCGTCCAATATTCATCTGTGCGGCCCACATTCTCGTCATCCGTTTCTCTCAGTATATAAGCGCTGTAATTTTACTCTGGTCGACATCCTTCCCACTCCTCCAACAAGTCGACTTCCTTATCGACATCCCTTCTCTGCAGACATGTTGGTCAACGTCCTTTCCGTGTTAGCTCTCTCCGCGATCACTCTCGCAGCCCCGGCCGTGCGCGCGCCACTTGACCAAGGCATGAAAATGCGCGCTGTGGCCAGATGGGGCAAGGACTTCGACTTCAAGGAGAAGGAGTTCAAGGAGAAGGAATTCAAGGAGAAGGAATTCAAGGATAAGGACGACAAAGACAAGGATTGCGATGAGAAGGACGACAAGCACAAGGACTTTAAAGACAAGGACAAAAAGGAGACTTGGGTGGTACGCATATAACCTTGCGCTTAACGTGTTTCCGCTAACGCCGGCGTATTCAGAGGTGGGATGATAAGCACGACAGGAAGGACAAGCACGACGAGAAGGAGGATTGCGATGACGAGAAGGAAAAGGAGAAGCACCACGAGAAGGAGAAGAATAAACACGACGAGAAGGAGGACTGTGATGACGAGAAAGAGAAGGAGAAGAAGAAGCACGACGGGAAGTACAAGCGCAATGATAAGCACGAGGAGAAGGAGAAGGATAAACATGACGAGAAGGAGGACTGCGATGACGAAAAGGAGAAGGACAAACACGACGGGAAGGAGAAGGAGAAGCACGACGGGAAGGAGAAACACGACGGGAAGCATGATGAGAAGGAGGACTGCGATGACGAGAAGGAGAAGGATAAGCACGACTGGAAGGCCAAGCGCGACGGGAAGGAAAAGCACCACCGGAAGGGTAAGCACCACGGGAAGGGCAAGCACCACGGGAAGGACAAGCACCACGGGGAGGACAAGCACTACTAGTCATCATGCTTCTAACTTATATATATGTACCACGGACTTATTGCTGCTCTGACGCTTCACTTACGCCGGCCAGCATGGACACCAAGTTGTATTTATTGGCGTTGTCGTAGCAGTACCGTCATCTCAAAACTTCTTCATGTGGCAAAACAGCGAAACCAAGTACACTGTCAAGACACTTTGGCTTAACATTAAATGGGTTTGTCAAGCTGTGTTGGTGACCGACACGGAAGGAAGTTCATCAAAGGCAGAAACATACAGTGAGTTAAATAAACTACGTTTTTGTCACGAAAGCTAAGTATGACGAAACCAATGCGAAAAAACCTAGACGTAAACAAGAATAAGGATAGAAGGAACGAACGAACGGAGAGGAATCCTTCAGAGGGGAATAGCCGTGCGACGGTACCTCACGTTGCACGATCCTTTCGGTGGTCGGCACTGAAGAATGTCATTCCAGTCTGGTCGAGGCAAAGGACTCATGTCGTGGCGGAAGCCGAGGACGAACATGGCTGTGACGAGCTTCAGCTCTACCTTGGCGAGCCGAGTGCCGAGGCATGTCGTTTTCCCTACGAACCTAGTTAACCGTTGATTCGCATACGCAGAAGGAAAAAACGTACCCCCACCCCATCCGACATAGCCGAACTCTTTCTTCGTGGGTCCCCTCGACGGGTCAAATTTCCATGGCTCTGGGTATATATCAGCGTCCAGATGGACATCACTGAATGGATACTTAGATGATGTAGGCCCCAGTTGGAATAAGTTTCCCGTTGATATATTTGTCAGGTCCCAAATTGCGTCGCATGGCCGCGTGAGGCTGAGCAACACGCAGGGTTCCCCTAATGACGGAATCTAGGATAAGTGTACAGGCTTCCCAGGTATCAAGGGGAATGACGCTTAGGTGTGAGACACGTTATCGGATGGGATGCCAGCAATGATTCAACTTCCGATTGTACCTTGGCGCGCCATTCCTGCTGTCCACCGAGAAATGTGAGAAGCCAGCACGGTACACACACAAAGTTATAATATTAGTTACCGGACGCGCTCAAGCTGAGAAACATACCTGTGGTCCCAGTAGCGCGCGCTCCGGCAATGAGCAATCCCATAATAAACTGTTGAGGGAAGACGTTAGTAGGAAAAAACAAGCCCTAACGCCGACAACAACGAGCTTCTCGTCCTTGAAGTCAAGAAGCATTTGAAGGGCGTCATTGTGTGCCGTTCCGCCATCCTCACGCTGCTTGATTGCACGTATGATGATATCGTAAATCTCTTTGGTCGCCCAGAGCTTTTGGATCATAGATGGTGTTGGAATCCAGGGTAGGAGAACTGTGGCCGGAGTCGTTCCCGTATCCAGCGTATCATACAATCTCTTGAGACGCGCTACCATGGCGTGATCATTCGAGATCTCAGAGCACGTCAGGCTACGGACAGTGGTTTGGAAGGTGACCTGTTCAAAAATACAGAATCAAGTTCTACTCTAGAATATCAGAAGGATTCACTTACCTCGTAGATTCTGTCGAAGGGATTGAAGACGCCGGAGTCTCCCCAGCTTTCCATCCTTCTCCGAGAATCCTCCAATAATATTGGGATGACTGCATTGATTGTCGGACATTAGTAACAGGTCAATTGAATAGCGCGCACGTACGTTGGCTCAGCATGTCGCTCTTCTGTACTCCTGCGAGTCTTTTATGAATTAACGCGATCCTTTTAGTCTGAAGGTCAGATGTCACGCCCTTGACCATCGGTATATGCATGAAAAAGGTTGGTGAGCACGCTGAAAGACTCGGAGAATGGACACGCCATGGCATGGCGCACTCACGGCTCCGGACAGAATCTTAAAACCTTCCGTCAGGTCGAAATGTCTGGCAGTAAAGAACTCCGATCGCGCAGATTCTCCAGAGACGATAATGACGGTATTCTATGTCAGCAATATCAGCGAGATGAAAGACGAAAGTGGGAAGAACTGACGCGCAGTAACTTGAATTGATAAATACTCCGACCAGTAGCGTGGAATCCCCAGTTGATGAAGTCAAAACGTTGTCGAAAGAAGGGAACGATGGCAAGAAGAGAGATCTCAGAGAGAGAGACAGGTGCGTCCTCCTTCTTGGAGGCGTCTTCGGCACATGAAGAAGCGACGATTAGAATGAGAAGGAGCACCGCGATGGCGGTAGCGAGATGTGTCGCGAGGCCCGCGGAGAGTAGCGCGACACTTGCGGCTTGCAGTCCGACAGAGTATGGCATACTCGTTCGAGGAAAGCGCGCTGTCGAAAAGGTAAACGGGAGGAACACGGAAAGAAGTGAATCCCCCACCTGACATTATATACGCCAAACCCTAGCATGGTGATGGGCTGGACCCGATACACGGCTGGACAGGAAAATCATATCGACAGTTTCGGCGGCTAAACGAGTTCTGGGTCAAGCAAGGGCATCAGTCACAAATCCGGAACGAAAGGACACCAAAATTCTCGTGAGATCGGGTTCCGGAGATGATTTTGACGTGCGGTTTCGAGTCTCCAGCTGAATGTGCCCCATTTGGTGTATACGCAAAGTGAAATGAATGTATAGAGGTCATGGACCAACAAACCGGCTGGCTTCTTGAGGTCGGTTCCGAGATGGCCTGGTCTCGTCTGTCTTGGGTTAGCTCGTCGATTTCCACGTATGACCAGCTGTGCCTTGCACAAGCTTGATTACAATCATTACATGTTGCCAGACAACACTATTGATAGTCTCTTAGCTTCGTCGGTCCCCGAGTCCATTAAACAGCCTTTACAGCATTGCCGAGGATCCAGTTTCGCTAACCATTGACTCGGTCAGCGAAGATGTAGGGAAGCGCGCAGTGAAGAGCCGTACTTTCGCTGCAAGTTTAGATGGTCTCTTGAATGCAGATTCATTTCGCACCGGTAGAGCTCCACTGATGAAACTAAATTGGTAGGTACTAGTGGTGGGAACTGGTGGGAACTTGGAAGGAAGAGCACCTCGGAACCCGGGCCGAGCCAAACTTGGCTCCTGAGTCCTGACCATCATGCAACTTCAAAAAAATCTGTTCTCGCTCACCCTATCTTGCGATTCAGGTATCACGGACGCGATTGGTGCGAACTTCCCTTATAGCTCTCTTTGCAAGTTGCTAATGGTGCTATCAGTGCGCGCAAGTTCGAGAAATATTTAAGCCTAGACGCGTTTGACCTTCAGTACCCAAGCTGAGGCGATGGTCCATGCCTTCTTCGACGCAGCTGTCGGGTTAGGGACGACCCTCCTCTGGCTCCGCCGATCTGTTGCATACGGCAGTCTCCTCGTTCTATCGTCTCCGTTTTCAGCGCGAGAAGCGGCGAGATACTATGACAGTTACTATTTGTCCTCCACGCCATCAACGTATCAACTCTTGTTGCTGCAACGCCGAGGAACCTCCATTTGTACAGCCTCCTTCCCATGCGGCCTCCTCCCCAGGTTGTGGGACACGTCTAGTCCCGCATCTAGCCCCCTAGGATCGTTCCTCCCGCCCTCCCCATTTCCAGCATCTCGTCTTGTGCGAGGTTCTGAATGCCAAAAGCTGTTGTAACCTCATACTGTGCACGTTCTCCAAATACATGAGTTCTCCTCCTTCCTCAGGAAATCCTTCATTGTCGGCACGCCGGAACTCGATTACAGCCCTTCCGTTCAACGAAGAGCAAACTATTCCTTGAGACGGCCTACTCGAATCATAACTACAAAGTCCACGAAGGGTGGAACGCAAGCCATGTCCATTCCCAGCGACGCTCTCCTCCCCGAACCAAATGCATTCGTGCATATCCGACAGTTTTGTCCAATCCTCAACTTCTGCGGGTCCCTCCGCTGCCGAATGTCGAGAGGCCGCGTTGAGGGAAGGGGGACTGCTCTTACCATCCGGAGCCTTGACCTCGCCACTACCATCCCAAAAAATCTCCCTCCGAACGCGTATATTGTTTAAAAACAACCGCTTTACGACGCAAACACTGTCGGGAAAATGCCCTCGTGAACGAGGATTAGTCTGTGGAGCGCGTCCGACTGACAGCACCCTCGCGCCCGTCTCTCGATGGTCTTCCAATCCAAGCCATCGCGATGAGGAGTACCTCAAAAAGGACAAACAAACTTGCAAGAGGGAGGCGACGTCTTTGGAGGATGGGAGCCAGAGTTCGGCGACGCATGCCATGGCTCATGACTCAAAACATTATGACCGTGTTATTGATGCACGCTTGCCTAGACTTATGTATCTGCGTGTCGTTTTTAACCATGCTAGGCCTCATGCCTGTCACACCCGACAGCTTTGTCTTCTCTTTGCTCGCTTAAAACATTGTCAGCGGCTCATTGTATCCGCACCCTGGTGTAACGCGAATGTCTCATCCTCGGTTAAACGTGACCGGGCGTTCATGCGCCGCCACAGCTTGCGTCGGCCGTACTTCGTAGCTGGACGCCCGAACACTTTGCCTCGCGAAGTGAACACATCGCCTTGGCTTGATGAAAGCAGCCAAGCTTTCATGTCCATGTGTTCTCGACGCCCGAACATTTCGTTTAGCGAAGTGAACATATTGCCTTGGCTGGATGAAAGCAGCCAAGCCTCCATGTTCATGTGTTCTCCGCGCCTCAGTCGGTCCAATGTTCATCTACCTTCTCGTCATCGGGGAGCTGCCGTTTCTCTCAGTATATAAGCGCTGAAATTGTAGTCTGGTCGACATCCTTCGGGCCACTCCTCCAACAAGTCGACTTCTTTATCGACATCCCTTCTCTGCAGACATCATGTTGGTCAACGTCCTCTCCGTCTTAGCGCTCTCCGCGATCGCGCTCGCAGCCCCGGCCGTACGGGCGCCACTTGACCAAGGCATGAAAATGCGCGCTGTGGCCAGATGGGATGACAAGGACTTCAAGGAGAAGGAGTTCAAGGATAAGGACGACAAAGACAAGGATTGCGACGAGAAGGACGATAAGCACAAGGACTTTAAAGACAAGGACAAAAAGGAGACTTGGGTGGTACGTACATATAGCTTGCGCTTAATGTGTTTCCGCTAACGCCGGCGTCTGCAGACTTGGGATGATAAGTACGACCGGAAGGACAAGAAACACGACGAGAAGGAGGACTGCGATGATGAGAAGGAGAAGCACGAAAAGGAGGAGAAGGAGAAAGAGAAAGAGAAGCACGACGATAAGGATAAGAAGTATAAGCGCCATGATAAGGACGGGAAGGATAAGGACGACAAGAAGGACAACGACGACAGGAAGGACAAGGACGACAAGAAGGACAAGGACGACAGGAAGGACAAGGACGAAAAGAAGGAGAAGGAGAAGGACGAGAAGGAGAAGTGCCTATCAGGGTGCAATGAGAAGGACGAGAAGGAGAAGGAGAAGAAGAAGCACGACGAGAAGGAGAAAAACAAGGACAAGGACGACAAGAAGGACAAGTACAAACGCCACGACGAGAAGGAGAAGGATAAACACGACGAAAAGGAGAAGGATAAACACGACGAAAAGGAGGACTGCGACGACGAGAAGGAGAAGGAGAAGCACGACGATAAGGAGAAGAAGAAGGACAAGCACGACGAGAAGGAGGACTGCGATGATGAGAAGGAGAAGGAGAAGCACCACGAGAAGGAGAAGGAGGAGAAGGAGAAACACCGCGAGAAGGAGGACTGCGATGACGAGAAGGAGAAGGAGAAGCACGACTGGAAGGCCAAGCGCGACGGGAAGGAAAAGCATCACGGGAAGGGCAAGCACCACGGGAAGGGCAAGCACCACGGGAAGGGCAAGCACCACGGGGAGGAAAAGCACTACTAGTCATCATGCTTCTAACTTATATATATGTACCACGGACTTCTTGCTGCTCTGGCGCTTCACTTACGCCGGCCAGCATGGACACCGAGTTGTATTTATTGGCATTGTCGTAGCAGTACCGCATTGCAGTCATCTCAAAACTTTCTCAATGTAGCAAAACAGCGAAACTTTGCCACCATTGCCCCGATCCAAATTCTGCCCAGCGGAGGATTTGCCAATTGTGCTGCCCGCCAAATATCTGTCAAGTCAGTCCTCGTTTTAGGCAATCGGCGCTCTCTCTCTTTTCATCTTCATGATCGTGCACTAACCTGTTCTTTTATTCGACTTGGGTGCCCACTACATCATGCGCTGTTGGATTGTGATGCTAATTCTACGGTGCGTGAGATGCGACGTGTTTTCTGGTCCGAAGTCAGTTCGTGTGGAAGGCTGAGGGCTCGGCTAGCCGAGGTGCCTGTGATGTCCCCGGAGGCTATTGTGATACTGGCGATGGAGTCAAAAGTCGTTTCCCGTTTTGCGCGGTTTGTGTTTGAGGTCGAGCAGGAGTTCATGAAAACGGGATATTTTATTGCAGACAGGTGGTTGTATACACCATTGACTGGGCTCCCGCCTCTACATTTGGGGCTGACGGCTGTGTACAATAATAATGCGAGTTGAGTGGGAAGAAGTTAACGACTTGCCGATGTTGAGTGCCGGAAATGCGAACCCTGCGTGGGAGGTAGCGCAGAGAGTGTTCGTTGCCTGCTGAGTGGAAGGCGTGCGCCGGCAACTAGTTTTGTCGGAACAAAGCGCTGTTCGCTCAGTGGCCCGTGGCTGCCTGGACCGGCGAGGCAGTATGCGGGACCTGGTTGCCGTAAGAACTCGGTAATCGGGTGTATTACCTCCCTCATAGCTCATAGCTCATAGCTCGAGATCGAGATCGAGGACACGGTATGGGATGAAAATGATTGCATATGATGGTATCTAGCACTATGTCAAGGCGCTGCACTTGTTCTGTATCCGTGTTGGGATTCAGCATTTCATTGCGCTTCGGATACTACTTTGACTGATTTTTGGTTTATCATCGACAGCGCTTCATCCAAGACCTCCAGTGCGAGAGCCATTCACCCGTCCTTTCATCATTGAAACATTCGCGTAGTACGTCTGCACCGGAATCTACGGTTGCACCACTTGCTGATTGAACACCCCAATCATTTCCAACAGTCTTCAAAGGAAATTCTGCTGGTTCTCTTGTGGGACTTTGCACCCAAGTGTGGAGGGCCTTTAGGATAAGGCGACATTCCTGCCATGAGGGGTGTGTTGTGTGCAATTCAACCAGACGAGTCACTTCTGTGACCTCCGAAGAAAGAGTAAGGAATGCAAGAGTAAGATTACGAGGCTCGTAGAGATGCGCCAAAAATTCACGTTGGGTATACTCCTGTAATAGGGAAAGACCAGAGACGTAGCAAGGAATTACTGGATAGAATTGGTTGGGAAATGGGATGCTTTCGACGAGCCAGGCCAGGCATAGACGTCCGATCCAGTCAACGTCAACGCACAGACGGAACGCTGGTTCGAACCCTCGTGACAAAGCAGTTGACATGGCGCTTGTGGCACTGGTTTCAAATGAAATCGACCGTGACCTCCGGGTCAAAGCCGACGCAAACTCGGTCTTGACTACACGATGGAGAACATTGTCGAAGAAGAAGAAGAATGGCATCCCACCGATTGTTGGTTCAACCGCCGAGTTATGCAACACGTTGCGAGCGATCTGTCTGTGGATGCGAGCGATCTGTCTGTGGAGCATCTGATAATGACATAAGTTGGGTGGCGCGCTTCCAGGTGATATTGAGCAATATATGAACATGAAATATTGGAAACAACGATCCAGGCATCGTCTGAGCTCATCGGGTAGGTCCCTCCGATGAACGGTGATCTTGTCTGTTGCTGCTCGAAGAAGATTTTCGAGGTCATGATGCTTTGAAAGCATTGTCGCTGAGGCTGCGCGGTCGACGTGCTGTTCCGAAAGGTGGTTTGGGAGTTGCCGAACAACCTGTTCAAGCAGGTTGAGAAATGGCCAATCCTGTGCTGAACTCGACAGCTCGGTGTCAATATGGCGTATCGCAAGGTTACCAAGAACCAAAAGAGCTTTCTGTTCAGATGTCAAGCAACTCGAGTTCCCGTCGTCGGATATGTAATCGCCGCGTATGTTTAGTACAAAGTAATTCCACATGACGGGACGCAGATATTTGCCATTCACAACATCTTTGAGTGGCATATTCAGCGGGTTGGCCCAATAGGTTGGCAGAACTATATCAGGAGTGACTGGCTCCGGACCCTCCGGTAGCAGGAGGCTCAATAATCGGGCATATGAAGGGCTGGGGCTTTCAGTCAAGCGGAGGAAACCGTAACGTGCAGCAATAAACACCATATTCCGCCATACAAGAGGATGCATGGCAGTACCTGCATTAAGCAGAAGAAAATCTTCTGGCATTTCATCTTGTTCTGGGGCAGGGCCCCTGGCAGACAGCTGTTCATGACCAATCCACAAGACAGCTCTTAATCGAGTATTATGGAGGGAAGGGTGATGGAGGGAGGGGTGATGCACAGGGACATAAGCCTGACGGAGTGGTATGACAATGAAGGAGCGGAATAGACGTTCTAACCGATGTTCCGCGCCAGGTAAATATTTTCTCTTGTATTCATGTTCAACATCGTCAACCGTTGAGTCAAAGATCGATTCCGAGCGCGCCATCTGTAGGAATGAAGATTCTCGCCAGACAGTCTTTGCATGCGGTATTGAGTCAAACGGAAGGCCTCCGATGGCTTGGATGACGATACTGTGGACACTTGGATTCGACGACATCCTGAACAGCCAGTCCAGAGAATCAACATACAAGGTATGATGAGCCCTCTGGACAGCTTCAGCCTCTGTTGTTTTCAGAGACTTTACGGCAGTAACAGCCTGACTGTAGTCTGATTCAAGCCAACGAGACACAAATGGCATGACTTGTTTCTGAAGGGTGTAACAAGCTGTGGTTGAAAGTTGCCATGTATTATGAAGGAAGTCGGTTAATGGCGTCTGATATGGGCACTGAGGGAATAAGAGTGGCATTGCGTTACTGACGAGATACAGTATGCAGACCACCACGGCCCCGATGCCGATGGTCCATGCTAACGAGACGCGAAGAGGAATGTAGAAAAGGACGAGGCCCGCAAGAAATAGCATGAGGGAGACGTGCATGATAAGGGGCAGCATGCCGATGATAATGCGAACACGCCAACGTTCAAGACCCATGAAACGGAACTGGCGAACATGGCTGCGATCAAGAGGTGTACCCGAGGGCAGTGAGATGTAGTGATGAAGCCACTGCTTGACAAGGACGGATACAAGTGCAACGACCAAGGCGGCCGTGAGACTGGCAGCCCACAGCCCGTTGATCCAGACATCAAGGGCGTCTGGACGGAACTTCTGAGCGGGGTCTATGGAGGGAGTGGTGATATTGGCAACCGCGCCATCAGATAACTGGATAGAGACGAGGTCGTGAAGGAGCAGGGCAGACATCTGGGCGTAATCCGCCTGCAAGTTCTGTGACACCTGAACGAGAAATGAAGTGACCACAGCGGAGAAAAGACCAGCCTACACAACTAGTTAGGAAAAGTGCTTTGGTAGACAAGTGCGTGGAATACTTACAAAGACCAGCATAACATCTAAGCCGTCTCTATACTGTCCAACCATGATACCGTCAAATGAAGCAGCCTCTTCGACGTATACACGCCAAACTCGCGCATTTGGCTTCGTTTCTTCGCCATACGGGTCCTCTGGCAGGCGCATCTCGTAGTCATCTTGAAAAACAGGTTCAGGTCTGGGTACGTCCTGCTCCAACCCAAAGAGGTGTTTCTTGTTCTGTTCAATCCTCGCACGCCCCGATACAGCTGGCGAGGTAATGGGCTCTACTGCTTCGGGGGCTGGCTGACGTAGAGGTGTCTGCGATGCGACGTCCTGGCGTACTTCTGTGAGATTTCCTTGGGCGGACATGGTGACTGGTGGGAAGTTGGCAGTAAATGCTGTCAGAGGTTGATGGCGAATCACAAGCCACGTGATATGACACGCGACATTGACGCGGACCACGCTGGTCTCAGCGACAGGTCCAGGTGGAAAAAAACAAGTGTTCTGTGTCTGCTTCTAATCCTGCCTTCACGTGAGTGGTGCAGATGCGGAAGGACTACCTCCTCGACAGATATCATTTCGCGCCAGGTATCTATACATGGTAATTCGTGTGTATGATACAGATATATATAAGAAAACCCTTTAACGCGTAGCTCGATTTCGGTTGTAAGGAATGTGGGGAGCGCAGCGCTTGCGGGAACCGGCCCTGCGACAACGGTAGTCTGCAAACGTGGCGTACGTGACTATTTCGGGCTAGCGGGCGTATACACGGGACACAGGGAGGGCGGATGGGGACGCGCCAGTCTCGTGGGTGGGCTTTTGCTGTGGGATCGACGCTGATGTGCCGGATGGTACGGCCTGTGAAGCGTTTCAGCCTCGAGATGCGATTATTGGGGGAAATTGCTCACCTGGAAAAGGAAACGGCATATTTGCCTTTGTAGGAGCCTTATCTACCGGATCCTGCACCACGGTCGCCTTCTGCAGCCGTTTCCGGTGCAGAGAGAACTTCATTTTCGCCAACCGCCGCTCCAGGCTGTCGACCGCGTCCTTGGCCAGGGGTGGGCTGCCTGTGAATCCATACGAGGCAGGGAGAATTGGGGGTCGTGGTGGTAGTTACAGACCAAGTCGTGTTTCTGACGGATTGCGCGCGCGGCCAGATAACCCCCACTTTCCTCGGCTGTATCGCCGGTATCGCCTTTGCCGCTGGCGCTAGAAACGATGATGAATGCTCAAACCTCTTCATTACCCTTTTCGAGCGCGTACGTCTTTCCGCCACGCCTCCGCCAGACCTCCCAATGTGGGCAACAGCCACGATCGCGTTGAGGCACCCAGCATGAAGAATCGAGAACTCGGGGCAAGAAAGACACTTGCTGGAATTGTGGCGCAGAATTATAAAGATGCACTTGAGGGCCGTAGGAATCGAAGTCGATCGAGCGTGAGAGTCTTGACGGTCGTAGAACATCTCGAGCGGTCGGCGTGCAAGATTATCATTGTGGTGGTCATTGCGGGAGGATCGGCGAGTGGGCGGTCAAACATCATCGAGTCATAAGTAGTCTATGGTGGCTTGTAAGTAATGTATTGTATCAAGCAACAATGAGCTTACTGGATCGTCGTCCAGCGGAGGCATGTAATACTTGGGTAGTAGCACTTGTGCATGAAATTATTGAGGCGTCGACAGATAATAAAGACGGCACGAGGCAGCAAGGAGAAAGAGATAGAGCTGAGTAGAAGTGTGAGCGACGGTAGATGGACACAGGGGAGCATTGTTGACGTTGTGCCCTACCTCTGCCAACTTCCAGCTGCGGCGGTTTTAAAGGCGACGAGTAAGGTGAGGAGCGCAATCAGATTGTCGCGTAGAGCTGTCAGGTGTGCTTGAGGGCAGTACTAGAACGTGGCGAGCGGTCGACCTGCAGCATTTCCTCAAGGACGATTGGGTTCTTAAAGATTAAAATGATCGTGGGCAGACGACTTGTAAAACCTCGGCGGGAAGTCGATGCTGGAGCTGAGCATAGGCGATTGCCAAAGGTTAAGTCGTGCGAATTATCGTAGAGTTTTAATCTACATTTTCGTTAATAATGCGCTGCATCGAGAAACAATGAGCTCACCTGGACAGGAGGTTGTACAAATGAAGAGTTCCTCGGTGTTGCAGCGACAACAGTTGATACGCTGATGGCGTGGAGGACAAATAGCAATTGTCATAACTCGCCGCTTCTCGCGCTGAAAACGGAGACGATAGAACGAGGAGACTGCCGTGACATCGTGTGGAACAGATCAGAGCCAGAGGAGCGTCGTCCCTAACCCGACAGCTGCGTCGTCGGTCGAAGAAGGTATGGACCATCACGCCAGCTTGGTTACTGAAGGTCAAACGCGTCTCGGCTTGGATATTTCTCGACTCGGAGCTTGCACACACTGATGGCACCATTAGCAAAGCAAAGAGTGCTATAAGGGAAGTTTGCACCAATCGCGTCCGTGACAGCCCGACGAGAACCAGTCACTAAATCGTACGATAGCCTGAGGGTGAACAAGGACAGATTTTTTGAAGTTGCATGATGGTCAGGAAGGGAGCCAAGTTTGGCTCGGCCCGGGTTCCGAGGTGCTCTTCCTCCACTTCTAGTACCTACCAATTTAGTTTCATCAGTGGATCTCTACCGGTGCGAAATGAATCTGCATTCAAGAGACCATCTAAACTTGCAGCAAAAGCATGAAACGTACTCTCAGATAATGCCGGTGCCGGCCAATGGCACTACCTCTGCCTCTTACCACCACGACGCTTCAGAGGAAAAGGCTGAAGGCGCTGTGCCTGTGCTTTCTTGACGACATACCTTTCGAACGTGACTGCCACGACGTGGACCGAGTCTGGATGCACAGGCAATCCAGTGTTATTATGCAAGTCGAGATGGCGAGGAATTATTTGACTCTGTTTCTACAGTATCCACGAGTACGACAAACAACGGCTAGAACAGGACCTACAGTCACTGCTCCACTACTTCTTTTCGTGTAACGGTACAAGGCTTCTCCGGTATTCAGCACACGATCAATCATTACGTGAGTTCCTCATTCTTTCCTATCGCACTGCGCTGACATCACTCGCGGCGTATCAGCAACTACGCGGTCTTGGAGGTATGCTATAGTACCTATCTTGGTCGCCCAACAAACATGCGATGACATGGCCGATGGCCTAGACATACATGCCTCCTCCTCTACAGGCGCGTCTCTGAGGTTTCCTGGTGTAGATCCTTTATGACAGACGTTCGCTTTTAGATTGATGAACTTGCTCACTGGAACGCAGAGAAAAATAGTGCGCTGTCATACAATGCGCCAAAGGCCGTGCATTTCCGCATCAGAGCTACTTTGAAGTAGCAAGCATCGTTCGTTAGAATGTCCTGCTCGGGACTCTTCAATTTGCGACTCCACTTCCAATGATACTTTTGGCAGACATCGTTGCCGTCGTCGGAGACTCGTGCCGTAAGATGCCAGGCCGTCTGATGGAGGACGAAATCACAGACCAGCCAGGAGCGGTCTAGAGCTCCCAAAGACCATGGTCCGCCACAGAGCCCACCTCCCGACCACAGGAGAGCTAGCGAGAACATGTTAGTGGAGACGAGGATCTTTCAATATAAACGCCACTTGCATGATCGCGCTGGACATTGTACAACATGGATCCACCCCAATCATCGAGACAACGGCATCATGGTCTTCGCCCTTCATCATCTTCGGCATCAACGCGCGGTACTACTCCTCCCTCTCGTGGTGGTAGTACGTCAGGTGGCACGACTACGGCTGTACGATCACCGACTACGCGTCGTTCTCCCTCTTCGTCACCCTCGGAGCGTCCCGCTCACCGACAGGCACCACACCGTGAAGCCACGCAATCGCGGTCTGTCACGGCCGATGCTCCTACTGACTTTATCCGTAAACTGGCTCGGTAAGACTGTTCTGTTCAACTTCTTTCTATGGTTTCTGAATGTAACGTGTTAGCATATTACAGGACAATTCCTTCCAGCATGTTGTGTCTTGGACGCCCCAGGGCGATGCATTTGTGGTCAAGAATGTGACCGAGTTTTCTAGCACCGTTCTACCTCGGACATACAAGCACCAGAACTTTTCATCCTTCGTGCGCCAGCTCAATAAGTATGACTTTCACAAGGTCTCGGCTAAAGAAGGCGCGGAGGATACCGACAACGTGCGTTGGTCCTCTTTCCAATTGCCTGATTTTTCTAATCAGCATTTTGACGTGTAGAGTTCGACGTTCCGCCATCCCGACTTTCGCTCGGACGGGCTTGGCGCTCTACACAAAATCAAGCGTAAAGTCACTGTACCTCGGCGCTCGTACGCGTCTGTTGTCTCTGGGACCCAGAATTCAGCTTCAGTTACCGACACGGTCGATCTGGAATCCCAGGTACAAAATATCGCCGACACACAAAAGGCTATGTCTGCGCACATACAAGATCTGGAGAAGAACTATCACGATGTGCTAGAAGAGCTGGTTGGGCTTCAGCAGAGGATGGCACAGCAAGACAGGCTAACACAGACTCTGATCCATTATATCATACAGGCGGGGCAGACACAGGCGCTGTCTACTGCCGACACGACCTCTTCTATTCATTCTGGTAGCAGTGATGCAGCCGCGTCTGGGTCCGGTCTGTCCTGGACTGTGAGCGACTATTCGGGGGCTTCGTCGACGGCACATCAGACGGATCCTTTGACTGTTGGGGTCAACCCGACATCGGAGTCCAGTTACTCATCATCGTCTCCAACTGCGTGGGCTGGGGATGATGAGCATACAGACCTGCGACGGCGCATTGCGGTACTGCAAAGGCGGAGGGCGGAGCTACGTGGTAATGCTCGTCGTGGTCCCGAACTTTCTATGACACACGCTGATGCTAGTGAACAAGAAGCTGGGGAAGAGGAGGAAGACGATGAGATGGTCATGCCGTCTGCTCCGCTTCAGCAGAATACGATTGTTCCCCTTGGGACCTTCCCGCCGCATGTACTTGTGGTAGACGATGACGACGTTACTCGAGGAGTGGTCGGGAGGTTGCTGCAGACGCTGGGATACGCATTTGATGTCGCGGTAGATGGGGCCGAGGCAGTGCAGAAGATGGCCGAGGAGCGGTATGATATTGTTCTGATGGTGAGTATAGCGTTGCCTCTTCCTTCATGTTCTTCATCGTTTACGTGTATGGTGCAGGACGTTGTTATGCCCAGCATGGACGGCGTGGCGGCGACGCGGATTATACGACGATCCAATCACAGGACACCTATTATTGCTATGACCTCGCTTGCTCAGCAGGAGGCAGTTGCGACGTACTATGCGGCCGGGATGAACGATGTTTTGAGGAAGCCATTTAATATGGCGGGATTGCGTTCACTAATGGATAGGCATCTGGGGAGGGCCAATGAGAGCCAGCAAAGGATACCGCTGAATACGCACATGACGGAGGATCAGTACGCTAGTTTGGTCCAGGATATTGTGAGACGGCATAGCTAGCGTTTCTAGTTTACTGTATGAAAGTACTACTAGGTTGTTGTTATTTTTCTATAATACTTATTGTACAATAAGATCTTGTAGCGTTGCTGAATTCGATGTGTGGACATTTCAGTGCGTCGACCAGGAAGCGAAGAGACATCGGAAACATGGTAAGTGGAAGCATGGTATAAAAGAGTGTATCATAGAGTGGAAGCTACCGGTCACAGCCCACGGCTCGTCACCGCGCGCTTCCCGACATCTTCGCTGACCGAGTCAATGGAGGAGGAGGAAGAACTCTCGAGAGTCGGCGTCCCTTGCCACAGCGGTTGATGAGTGATACATTCATCGACACCGTCTTCCGATTCGGAGCTCGTGCCTCGCCCAAACTCTCGAGGATGCAAGTATAAAAGCGCGACCAATGCTGCACATCCTCTACAAACTCCAACGTCGACATATCAACTCGTTCAATACCTTGAACCATCTCAACAACCATGCGATTTGCAAACGTCTTCCTCGTCCTTCTCGCCTCCTTCTTGGCCACACAAGGAGCACTCATTGAGGCGACGATGGATGCTATTCTATCTGAGTATACCGCCTTGGTGACAAAAACGTAGTTTATTCAATTTACGATATGTTTCTGCCTTTAATAAACTTCCTTCCCTATCTGTTACCAAAATACTCGTCTCGACTTGGACATTCATCCGGATGGCCCTCGAGAACTTGACAAACCCATTGAATGTTAAGCCAACGTGTCCTGGCAATTTACTTAGTTTCGCTGTTTTGCCACATGAACAAGTTTTGAGATGACTGCAATGCGGTACTGCTACGACAATGCCAATAAATACAACTGGGTGTCCATGCTGGCCGGCGTAAGTGAAGCGCCAGAGGAGCAAGAAGTCCGTGGTACATATGTATAAGTTAGAAGCAAGATGACTAGTAGTGCTTGTCCTCCCCGTGGTGCTTGTCCTTGCCGTGGTGCTTGCCTTTCCCGTGGTGCTTACCCTTGCGGTGGTGCTTTTCCTTCCCGTCGCGCTTGACCTTCCAGTCATGCTGCTTCTTCTCCTTCTCCTTGTCGTCATCGCAGTCCTCCTTCTCGTCGTGTTTATCCTTTTTCTTCCTGTCATGCTTCTCCTTCCTGTCGTGCTTCTCCTTCCCGTCGTGCTTATCCTTCTCCTTCCTGTCGTGCTTGTCCTTGTCCTTTTCGTCATCGCAGTCCTCCTTCTCATCATGTTTATCCTTCTCCTTCTTGTCATCCTTGTCCTTGTCCTCCTTCTCGTCCTTATCATGACGCTTGTACCTCTTGTCGTCCTTGTCCTTCTCTTTCTCGTCGTGCTTGTTCTTCTCCTTCTCGTGGTGCTTCTTCTTCTCCTTCTCGTCATCGCAGTCCTCCTTCTCGTCGTGCTTGTGCTTTCGGTCGTGCTTGTCCTTCCTGTCGTGCTTATCATCCCACCTCTGCATACGCCGGCGTTAGCGGAAACACGTTAAGCGCAAGGTTATATGCGTACCACCCAAGTCTCCTTTTTGTCCTTGTCTTTAAAGTCCTTGTGCTTATGCTCGTCCTTCTCATCGCAATCCTTGTCTTTGTCGTCCTTATCCTTGAACTCCTTCTCCCTGAACTCTTTCTCCTTGAAGTCCTTCTCCTTGAAGTCCTTGTCATCCCATCTGGCCACAGCGCGCATTTTCATGCCTTGGTCAAGTGGCGCCCGCACGGCCGGGGCTGCGAGAGTAATCGCGGAGAGCGCTAAGACGGAGAGGACGTTGACCAACATGTCTGCAGAGAAGGGATGTCGATGAGGAAGTCGACTTGTTGGAGGAGCGAGAAGGATGTCGACCAGACTAAAATTTCAGCGATTATATACTGAGAGAAACGGCAGCTCCCCGATGACGAGAAGGTGGGCCGCACAGATGAACATTGGACAGACTGAGGCGTCGAGAACACATGAACATGAAAGCTTGGCTGCTTTCATCAAGCCAAGGCGATGTTTTCACTTCACGAGGCAAAGTGTTCGGGCGTCCAGCTACGAAGTACGGCCAACGCAAGCTGTGGCGTCCCGTTTTGGCGCATGAACGCCAAGTCACACCTTCGTCGAGGTTGCGGATACAATGAGCCGTTAACAATGTCTTGCGCTATGAGGTGATGCGAGGAAAGGCTGTGGGGCGTGACAGAACGCACTGACGAGGAGCGAAGGCGGGCGCCGAGTCCTAGCATGGTTAAAGACGACACGCCGATACATAGGTCCAGGATGGCATGCGTATATTCGCGGTTTAAGGACCTCATGGTCTGGGCGCGAATGCAAGCCTTGCGGCACGGACTGAGGAGGAGCAAACTCGGGCGCCGAGATGGATGGGCAAAGTAAGTCCGTGCATGGACTGGCTAATAGGTCTAGGATGGCGTGCGTAATGCCAATGGACATCGACGCGCGAATGCAGACACGCCAGCCAAGCCTTCGTCACCATGATGACTTTGCCTCATAGCGCGTCGATTATATCCAATACGCCATGCTACGCTGCCCCACTACGTACTTAGCATCTCCCAGAAATAAACGGTCCCCATTATAGCTAGTCCCAGCTTTCAGTAAGAATTATCCCCAATTATGGGTGACGACTTCCCCAATCTCAGAGCTTCCCCGCAGATGGCTTATTTGTCTGACTGGCGCTTCGGCTTGGCGCGCATCTCCATCTTTGCCTCGTTCATCTTCAACCTCATTCGCAATGGTGTGTCCCTTCCAAGTGTCGTAGCTCGGCGCGCTGGCGAATTGCAAAGATTCGGACATCGTAGAGCGCATATGAGGGAGCGAAGGACCACGAATCGTCTGGGCACCAGTGTCCGGCCATCACTCGCGCAATGCTGAGGGTAGGCGCAATACCCTAGCAGTACGAATTAGTATCGTCGACAAGCAAATGCACTGAAGACTCGCCGTTCTCGTATTACGGTGTAGTCGACTGCATACACTGCAGCTGATTTGACGAGAATCTCGATGATGCCACATGTTGAGACGGGCGCCGACCCACGAAGTGATGCTATCCTCAAGCCAAGGCAAAGTGTTCGGGCGCTGCAGCTACCAGACACGACCGAAGTAGGCCGCGCGGTCCCGTTTGATTCAACGCCCACCGACCACATCGACTCCTCAATGAGACATCCAAGCCAGGCCTTCATTGATGTTGTCGACACAGTCAGCCGTCGACAGTGTCTTGTACTGTCCAGGGAATTGAACGAAAAGCGGTCGAATCTATCGAAGGTGATAGGCAGGATTTAACTTGAGGCCAGATGTCGTTGAACACGTACAAACAGCACGGCACACTTTGGACGATGATGGATAATGGGATGACCTGATACAACTGTTTCTAGTTAAGCACGAGATATGAGAATGGATATCGGCCGTGATGACGTCTCGCTGATATGAGTACGTTGGCTGGCAGAGGTCGTCTGCATCGGCCAGAGCAGGCAGGTGGAGCGTTTAGAGAAACGACGCGTCTATCCTGGATAGTAAGTACCAGGATGAGAGAGCGAATGGTAACGGAAAGGGAGCAGACCTTGTATTTAATATACTCCAAACCAACGGCGGATAACACGTCTTTTGCCCAAGTTTATGAAAGAAAGGCGGTGTAGGACCGACGACTGCCGAATGGGAAAACTCGCAAGACGGTGCGCGCAGGTCAAGCGACTACGTCAAGTGGAACGAGAACCCGGAGAGTCGAGATCTACTGTAAGGTAGGTTTCTAGTGATCCGCGTGGGCATGCAATTGGCGGCGCTTCATTGAAGGTACATCAACTCGGCTTGGAGCCGATAGCAGCGTGGTCGGTGGCTGTGGTTATGCGGGTCGGTATCTGCGAAGAACCATATTGGGGCACTAGGTCGCCTGGGCTGATCCCGCCATCGTGCCCGTAGAAGCAAAGTGACACCTGGGACCTACATCAACACGACGAGTTCTCTTGTCGAGAAGCACGAATGCAGAGTGTGAAGAGGCGGGTGTGGCAAAAGAACGTCTGGACTAGGCGGGCGGTGGAAATATGGGAACCAGAAGGGTTAGGAAAGTGGCTGCTTGAACAGTTGAACAAGGACAGGGAAAGTCATCCACAAGGTAGCAGCGGAAACTGAGGCAGCACAGACGTGAGTACTGGAGAAACAGTCAGCAGGGCACAATGACACGCGGAAAGACATACATCTGAATGACAATTGGGAAACGAAGGACGGAGGATGACAGTGCCGATATATGGGGACGACTAATGGGTCTCCATTGTGGCATCAGAGACGGTAAGCTTTTCCATGGCATCTTCGACCTCATCGCCACTGCTCGTTGATTCTTCCTCTCCATCTTCATCTTCCTCCTCCTCCTCCTCGTAGTCTTCATAATCAAGCTACATTTCCCATCAGCTCATAGCATCTCCTAGAACAAGCCCGAACGTACCGGATCATAGATAACACGGA
Organism: Hymenopellis radicata; assembly: GCA_015501595.1. NCBI lineage: Eukaryota > Fungi > Basidiomycota > Agaricomycetes > Agaricales > Physalacriaceae > Hymenopellis > Hymenopellis radicata. Next base: position 36,541 of record JADNRX010000361.1, read on the forward strand.
TAATAAGGCTACAGCTGGGGCACGTCGCAATATCTTCATAGTCCGCCAGCTGCTTTCGAGAAATCTCAAAGCGGTCTCCGCATGGACAGGGATAGTGGTAGACACGCTTGTCCGCATCCCATACCATGTCCTCGATCTCGATCTCGTCGTAGTAGGCACCCATGTCGAATAAAACAACAGGTTAGCGCACGATCATGAAGGTGAAAAGAGAGAGCGCCGATTGCCGAATGAAGACCGACTTGACGTATATTTAGCGGGCAGCCCAATTGGGAAATCCTCCGCTTTGGAATCGTGCCACTGCCACGCTTCGTTCAACAATGAGAAACCTGCGAATCTTGCTTCGTCGCTTCTGCTCATAATTTTATCGCGACAAAGCGCCAAGAAAAGCAAGGGGGAAATGGACATGATCGCAGGAGGAAGCCTAGGTCCCCATGACATCCTCCTCTCTCTTCTCTCTATATATCACTCGTACCACTCCAATGCCACCCTCTGCTCCTCATGGCGCTGGACGGAAATGATGCTGCCCTTGTATCATCATTCACTTCCATATTCTTCTATGGCACGTCGAATCCTTTGGTGGCGCACCTCGATATCTGATGACCGATTTTAGGCATCTATCTCTCAGTCGCTTTCCACTGTAGCAAGCTTGTGTATGCGATGCATAAAGCCGGCCGTGGACATACCTATCTGACTGCCACGCACATGTCACTCTTCGTGTTGATTAACGTAGTAAGTGCTTACTAGCCAGATTTCCCTCTCTATCTCATTTACCGTAGCGGTGCATAGGTAGCGCTGCGCGAGCCATTAACGCCTGGCAATATGCCAACGTCAGTAGGGGCATTATCAATTTGGGAGGTTACAGTTCGCCAATGAGCCTACTTGTCAACATCGTCTACGTTCTGGTCACACTCGTGGCAGATGCGTTCCTAGTGAAGCCACCCTATACACTGCCCCTCCATGGCATGCTCACTTCCTATCCAGATATACCGCACATCCACCGTATGGCATAATAGTCTCAAAATCATGGCGGTTCCTCTCCTCGTATCCCTAACCGATGTCGGTGAGCCACATGAACTGCCTTTCTCGACGGAAATCTCATTTATAGCCTCCGGGATTTGGTGGATCTATTGTCTTTCGGTCTTCAGCGGAATCAGAGGCTTTCCCACCGATATTGTCGTGTCCGTAACCGTCTTTCGCGTTTTGACAGCAGTCCTCAACCTTATGTGCACTGGTATATCCCATCTTGTCTTGCTGTTTCTCTCTTACGTTCTATGCCTTCACAGGACTCATCGCTTACCGAATTCTGAGCCTCAACAAGGGAACGCGCCTCGATGGTTCCTTTACGCGTGTAATCACTCTCATCGTGGAATCAGGTAAACCTTTTCTTCCTCTCATCACGATGAGAGTTCATTGTCTTCTCAGCCTCTATCTATACCCTCATTTCACTCTGCCAAATCATTACCCTCACGTCTAAATCCTTCTCCGTCTATATCTTCACGGATCTGGTGCGTGAACTCTCCAGGAGGACTCCTCCATTTATTTATCGCGATTCGTAGTCTGTTCCAGTCACTGTGCGTTGGACGTGCAAGCATGGGAATCGAACTGACTATCATTTTACTCCACATCAGGGTATCGTGGTACGTGTTCCATTTCCACTACCCCATACGATGCTTTGACCAGTGTCTGCTCTCAGTTTTCTAGCATCATCATCCGCGTTAGTCAAGGGCGAAGTCTCTGTGACGAATATATTTCCAATGTTTCGACCGAGCTTCAGTGGCGTGCTGCTAGTACCGAACACACTGCTATTTCTTTTGACAACGTCACTCGCCCTGACATCCTCGTGCTCCCACATAGCAGTCACGAAACCATGCAGTCCAGCCATTCCACGACTAAGGCCAAACGCGTCCCTCCTCCCTTCCTCGATCGAGCTGCTACCTCAGCTGACCCATAAAAGTAGTCCTTTCCCCTGATTTATTGATGTATAGTATATATCCTAGCTCATGCTGCTTAATCACCACCACCACATCTGTACTTTGTAGACTATTATTCACTAATCTAATCATTGGGCACCTTGACAGCTTGTTGACTCGAGTATCGATTATTGGAAGGAAGCCTGAACAACCAGACTTGATGAAGACAGCAATGAAGATAGGCGACGCGTTTCACGCAGGACAGCAAGCAACTAGATAACCGACATGTTCTATGACGGCTACACGCATCGGTGAGAGCCAACAGAGGTCAACAGTCGTCCAAAAGCGGAATGTACTACTGCTACCGTTTTTCAGGGGTTTTCCTTCCCGCCTCGATCATGTTCGTCTCCTCCTCGAACGCCAGCCAGGTTCAGATTACCAATTCGTGCATATTCCTCTCTGCCAACATTGTATGCCTCTTATTGCATTTACAAAATTCAGTGGCCCCTGAAGTTTGACTAAACCGTTTGAACACGGCGAAGATCCAAGGTCAGAAAATTGTCCTTTTGCATTCTTTCAACTGACCAACTTAATATCTGCCAGTTCGCCTCTCATACGACGTCATTCCATTCAACACCATATCGGTGTGGCCCCTTGCCCTTGTTGCGCGAAAGCCCGGCGGACCAGTGGTCCAATTAGCATCCTCTTCCACAATCATAACACTGCAGTAGCAATCGGTATGTTGATAACATTCCTTCTCCGTCGCGGTAATATGATAGTCACTGAGCGTATCACTGAAGTGCAATCCAGTGTCCTCCTCGTCAAGTGCAGTAACGCTTCGTTCGCTGTACTCGTGTGCACTATGCAGTCCAGGCTGTGACGAGAGACGGTTACCGTGCTCGAAACTCGCCAACATGGCGGAGTCAATCTCTCCGTATTCTGTTTCTGCGTGACCATCCCTCTTTTGTCATCGCTGAAGGGTTTGGCGATAAAATCGAGCGAACATGCGCTGTGCCCCGAACAGGCGGCCATGATAATACCGTCTTCGGCAGGCAGTACAATCCCATGAACTACGATTCAACAGCGCACCGTCTGGGTGTCGAATGACGGTGCGCTTGTCTTACCGTTTTTAACGGGGTCGCTCTTCCATTCCATTGACACTGGCAGTATCACTGTCCGACCCTCACCCGCAATTTAGCTCGTACCTCATCACCTCTGGATCTGATCAACCTCATTGGCACAGCACGCCATATCTGGTGTTTCCCCAGCAGTAACGTCACGAATCCTCGTTCGCCCTACTCGAAGAACATCGAAAGTACTGCGCCGATGTGAACAGTCGCAGTCATAACCTCGGCAGGTAACCTCAAAATTATTATTCTATGTCGTACTGAATAAATTTCCCTTGTGCAGTACCACACCCTTCTCTCTAGAAAATTGCGCCACACTCAACAGAACTGTCCAATCTTCGGGCACCATTTGCCTATAACACCTGTCTGTGTTCGTTGCCATTGCATAAACTGGTCTTCTCTGCGCAGTCGCGCGCTTTGACAGGCCGTTTATAGTCTGCCCACTCCCATTGTTGTTTGTTCGCTGTTTACTGCCAAACAAACGGGGCACCGGCCTTTGTTCTTCTTACCTTTATCCACGACTATACCCTCTCACCCTCGTCCACCATGGCCCCAGTCTTCAAATTTACCTGGAACGACAAGTCAGGCCTGGTTAAGCCACCGACGAACTATAATTTGTTCAGCCAAGCAAAGAAGAGGGGAGAGCATCCATGGGTGCATCTTGATTGGTCTCGTCTTTCCCCGGACGATACCAAATATTGGGAGGCTGTGGGGACTGGCATTGGGACGGCGTTCGAGCAGGCGAAGAATGCGGCCGTGAGGCAAGGGCTGAATCATGCTACAGTGTACTGGCAAGTTCCAGCGTACACCGCTTTGGGGGAATCGCAGCCCCGGCCAGCTCAAGGCAAAGGTGCAGATCACTACCGCGAGAGACCGATTGCGCCTCTACCCCAGCGAAGGGCGATGCCCCCACCCTCTTTACCTGCGTCGGCGTCCACACCACATGCCGACGTTACAAAGAAACCGTCTCCCCACACTCCAGAGAAATCATGTCTGTCGGAACCTCTACGCAAGAAACTTAGGCTCTCTCCTCGTGCCCAGCCACAGGTCGGCGCCCAGACACTACCACCTCCACCCCCACCCGAATGGCGTCGTGAGCATGGCACTGCGTCCGACCCGCCCGTCCTCTATCGTCCCTCCAAGGCGTACACTGCCTGTAGCTGGTACAATAGAGTCTCCGATGAGCTCCCCAGGCCGAACGATGAAAACTTTTTCTTAATGGGCTCGAATTTGAACGACGAGGAGGATGAAGAAGGGAATCCGCTGACGAAGAAGGAAGAAAGCGAGGCCTCGGAAGAGCAGAAGGGCCTGAGGACGAAGCATCTCCTCGCTACATGGGATCCTAACGTTGATCCCGCTCTGATCCCGTTTTCGTAAAGGAAGTCGATTTTCGAATTGAGGATTCATTGATGTTTTATGTACCTGTTTATTTCGCGTAGTCTATAGGTGTTTGTGTCTTGTATCTTACTTCCACTTGGGTTTATGTATGATGTATTGTATTTCCGCGACTCTTGGACGTCTGTGGTCAATGATTCTGAATGAACCGATCTGTCCATCTCGGTCTACTCAAAAGGTTTTCGAATCGCAGGTGTGCGGTTCAGAGATACGGGTGCTAGCTACACCGCAGAGAATTGAATTTCACACTCACGCATGCGGCATGCGGGCATGCGCCATGAATATTTCAAAAACATTCTTGTTGGGATTCAAAAAGTGTACTAGCCCACCGCGAGGGTCGAACTCGCAGCCTTCAGATGTCCGCACAATCAGTAAGAGTCTGACGCTCTATCCGATTGAGCTAGGCGGGCGGTATGTGGCGTAATTTACTAACTCATAAGTTTCGGCTCATGAACCAAGAGATGACGGTGAGTGAGTGTGGACGAGAGGCTAAATGGGTTCGAGTGAACCCCAGAGACCGTTAGTTCCGCGAGAACAACCATATACGGTCGAAGAAAGAACCATTTCTCTTATAATAAGACCGAAAAGCTTAACAGTGCTGCGAGGTCGTGGTCAGGGTGCAAAACGACTTTGGTGACGAGACAGTAACGCTCGTCAGTCATCTGATCGCGACAGTGCGTCAACTGGCAGGTAGTCGTCCGTCTTAGAAGACATCCGGCGTCTGTAGTAGTGCCGGCGCATCGACAAGCTTCGACCACAGTGGAGGAAATCGACACAGTCCTGGATCATGACGTGGATCGTCTGTTTGTGCGTCCAGGCTCCCCGTCAGACGCCCTCGAAATTAGTGTACGCTTCCTCTGTTCTCAAGTGTGCGAGTGAGGGTCTAGTTGTCGTCGTCAAAGCAGGATTTTGAACACAACAATATATCATTACGGAGCGGCATATGCTAGGTACAAGACAGTCGGAAAGGCAATACAGGACTCACAACTATTAACCCGTGGAAACATCATACTTGTGTATTCCTAGCTTCTTCTTCCATCGACAAGTAGTGCCTGTGGAGAACGTCCAAGCTGGGGAATATCGTCTCGCCACAAAGTCCCTTAACGATGCCTGATACGTCATCAATCAACTATCAAGAATTGCACGTCAGTCAAGTTAAGAGGCGGCCCCAGTTCGTACCGTAATAATATTTGAGAGGGCAATGACCGCTAGGAACGACTTCATGAGTGTGCCACTTTTCAGTTCGATGCCACCTACCCGTCGAATGTGGCGGCAGTTGGGGATCCTATGAAGTGAATCATATTCAGTGCCTGTATAACGAGCTTCTACATAGAAATCGACGTACCATGAGGACACTGAACGAAAGCTCCTTGAACCCAATTGACGACCCATCCACCTTGCCTGGTGCTTCCGGGCTCTCGCCATCCACAGACGATGCATCATCCGGCTGCGGCTCCTCGCATTGTTCATGACGTTGTTGCTTCACGACCCGCTCATGGTATAAAAGACGGCCCCGTAAACTGGGGAAGGTAGGCGGCAACGGGGTGCTGTGTGCTAGCGAACTTGATAGGATCGAGATGTGCATGAAGACGTCGGCTAGCTGGAGCATATAGTCAGTGGGGTCATGGAAGTGGGATATCGAGGTAACAGCATACGAAGTTGGGGTTCATGAAAGGGGTCTATGATGATTTGTTAGAGAACGTGGCATGAGACAAGAAAGGACGAACATGGTGGACGAGGATGCTGCACCATTTCGAGTCTAATCGCGAGAGCGCTCCGACAAGGAGGATCATCGCCATGAGAATTCGTCCCCTAATCACCGGAAGTTGAAAGTCAGAGAAATGATTGGAAGTTGGTGCAATTTTCAACTAACTCTTTGTCATGTAGCGATTTGTACATTTCGGCAGGCCACATTCCTCTGCCCCCAATCAGATTTAGACTGTGTGTGCTCAACGACAATGCTTACATAACTTGCGGTTCAAATCTCGCCGTCTGCAGTGAAGGACTAAGTGCTTGAAGACGTGTCTAGGAGGCAAGTCAGTAACACGTACCGGCAGATGCGCGAAAGACGTACAAAAACTGCCAACATTTTCGGAGTGAACTTGCGCATCCTAAGCTCCTTTGGAGAATCCTTGGCTTCCGCGTCTTCCCCAACCATCTCATAGAACCCATCACGAGCGCGCCGCTCTTCCGCAAGAAACACTTCGACCTGCGCCGCGAGAATGTGACTGAGCTCGTCCAAATCGGCGGCGAGTGATTTCCGGACGAAGCTTCGGGACGATGTTGGACGCGGAAACATCATAACAATGAACTGTGAAGAGGTTGATGGAGGATTTCTCGTGAGCAAAACGGAAGAACTTACGCTGGCGGTAAAGCCAATGATGATCAACAATCTGCAATGAATATCAGCAGATACGCATTAACTCCGCGGAGACGAGACAAACGCGCGCTTCCCCGCGAGGGCAATCCCTTCACCGGAATTGACTGACTCCACTTGATGTCCATCGACCCAACTGTATCCAACAACTGCGGTTATATAGTTATATCCAGCCACTCCGATTTTCATGCACACTAACTGAAGACAGCAGTCACTCCAATCATAGTCCAGAACGACCTTAGCGCGGGGGAAGCATTGATCTGCATGAACAAGAAGGGGGCAACGAAGAAGGTCTGCAAAATGAAAGGATCAACACCGGAAGAAGGACGGGAAGAGTCTTGACGTACAGAAACCACTACGATTCCATAGGCGTTTCCGTTTCCGCTGCCCGCACCGATGTACCAACATACCAGACCGACTGTGACAGCGAGATTAGGTCTGAAAACGGACGAGTCGCAACACTAACGGAGTAACCCGAAGATAGTCGCAGAAAGGCGAACAATGAAACTAAATATCTACGGACCTTACTTGAGCAATCATGATTCGATAAGTGATGGGCGAGGACATACTTGATCACCTGCGAAAACCGCAAGGCCCGTCTAGGTATCGCAGTCGTTAGATGGCTTACTCGTGATCTTGAGAAAAGTACATTGACCTGTGCCATGATCAATGCCCACAATGCTCGGTTGTTATACACAAACCAAATACTCGACGAGCACACAGTTGGGATCCACAACGCGATGGAGACAATAGCATATCGTAGAGCAAAGACACCCTGCGGAGATCTAAGGAAGCGAATGAAAGCGGCAACCTTTAGCGAAAAGCGACCAAGCGCAGTTTTTGGAGCAAGGGCGTCTGGGTCCCGAGCTATGACCGTACAGTGAATACGTCTTTCCATGTCGGCGAGAAAGGCTTACATACCGCGGCAATGAACACCATCGTCGTCCAGTCCCACATCCTTCTCCGTTTCCGCGACAGTCTCCTCCGATCCGGCGGCGCTCTCGAATTTAAAAGGATCTGTGGGGGTGCCCATAGCAATGGGGTTCACGTCCGTATCGGCCGATATCGTCCCCTTTAGCTTCCCGCGTGGACTGCCCATACCAATGGGCATCCATACTCTCGGACGGGGTCGTTCCGCATCCAATCGTAAAAGAAGGGTCAGCATTTTGTGCAGCGAGAAGGCGAATGCGCCGAGCGTGTCCAGAAACGTAAAACATATGAAGAGAGACCTGCATGATTACATTTATAAGTGATTCTTGATGCCACAGAGGAAAAATGAGCACCTCACAGAAAATTCTGCCTCCAACTCCGTTTTCGCCCCAGCACGACTCAACGGCTTTCCCGTTACCGGATCGAAACATTTCTTAAATGGTTTGATCATGCGCACGCGTTCGACGTTCTCAAATTCCTCCATGGCTTGCTTCAACTTGGCCACGCACGCTTCCAGCCCTTTCTTCCTCTCTGCCATCCTCCCGGGCAAAGGCGAAGATATGAACCATGTCCATCGCCTCGAGTTGCAGTCCTGTACCCAGGCTTCAAGCTCATCCATACCGTCTCCACAAGCGCCAAGAAGGGGCGTCGACGCAGCTTGTAAAAGTGGTATGAGCGAGGGTAGGTCATGTCCGTGCTGAATCTCCTTCTCGTTGAGACGCTGAAGACGCGTCGCAGCGCGCCCCTGCCCAACATTCAACCATTGGCGATGCATGTCATTTACAGCGTTCAGAAACGTATGCATGCCACTAAATTAGACAGGTAAGTTCGCAGGAGTAGATGTACGAAAGGAACGTACGATATTCGGATGGTGAGTCCCCTGAGCTCCTTGTTTATCTCTTTCAAATCATGAGCGGCCAAGCGGCCGACGCTGGGCTCCAGGTCTATGAGGGCAATTTGACCTTGGAGGCCCTCATATCCGCCAACAAGCATCGCTCGGGCTACCTCTCCGCGTTGAAACAGAGCAGCGAAACCTTCCTTGTCTCCAGGGTCAATCGAGAGCGACTCAACCTGCAGGTTGAGAATATCGTGTATTGGCTGGAGAGATGGTTGAGCGCGGACGGCAGCGGAAATACAACACAAACCTTTAGCACTCCATCTCCGAGAATCGTACTGAGTGGATGTTAGTGACATAGCTGTTATAATAAAGGACTAACATACAGCCAGACGTTGTTTAACGATTCCGGAAAAATGAGGAGAAGACACATAAGGGCGATGGCTATGTAGAATCCGCTTGGTATGAGAATAGACTTCGCAATTGTATATTGCGCCGTTGGATATCCTTTGGCTGCATGTCAGCGATATAAGGGTGGAAGAAAGGTGCGACGTCTTACCAGGGGCATATGAACACTGGACATCAAGAATAAGGGTCCCAAAGATGGTCAAGAGGGCCAGCTTTGGGCGGAAGGCATTGATGGTGCCCATGAAAAATGTTCCAATGAACAGGAATGCGCCATACACAGCCGACGACCTAGCAACACTCAATAGACGAGCTTTTCGAGCGTGGGGTTCATACCGAGGATCGAGAAATTTGCCGTGAAATACGGCCATGTGTAGTTGCACTTGGGTTGATACGCCATCAACAAGCCTTTCTCTGAGTCAGAACAGCAACGAAAACAAGGCGGCTATACATACGAAGCTTGAAAATCTTGCATTTGTTGTGAGAGTAACGCTTGATCGCGGGCCGAAATTGCTGAAGCAGTAGCGGCGCACGCCCATGCCCAACCAAGGCACATGCCTGATTTAATTTGTGACTTAAGTGTTCAACGTTCAACATCGAATGTCAAAACGCCCCCACCAACAATCAACGTCGACGCGGCCATCATGAAGACAGAAATGGCAACAGACGGTGGCAGTACCACAGAGAGAAGTCTAAACGCGATTTAAGAAATGAAAGGCGCGACGACGAGCGCCGTACCCAGCAAAGAATGCGTCCAGTCCGAGCAAGTTATCCGTATCCGTCGCGGTTAAGAAGATCAAGGACACTGCGAGCGAAACGCAGCATCGCAGCCATGTTTTCACCTGCCGCTCGTTCTTGAATATGGCCCTTAGGCAGACGTGCCAGGTCATAATGGCGGTCGTGCTCGTGGTAAGAAGCGAAGCGCGTTCGTTCGTTTGAGACCTCCGTCTGATGTAAATGATGATGTCTGTGGCGAATTGAAGTTGACTGAAAACAACATGAATACGCCTCGAGGACAACAGTTTCAGTCGTTGTGGCTTATTGGTTGGAGCGCTGTTGCTGACGTGGTTTTTTGCCGAGGTCACCGGTTCAAGTCCTGCCACGACGCTGGCCGCAATTGACCTTTTTCTCTGTTCACCATTATCTACCATCGCGGACTCTTGCCAGCCTTAAATTCACCTTAGGCCTATTCTCGGGGGCATTGTACACTGCGATTTTTCGATCCTGTGGCAGGCAATTGACTACATATCCTTCTGCTTTCAGACGAATTGCACCGTTTCTTGCTCCATCCTCTGCGAGCAGAACGGGGACGGATACCGACCTCATCGACGACGAACAGTGGGCATGGCGAGGACGGGAACCGGGATGAAATGAGGTTAGAGTGGACGACACACATAGTCGTCAACGACTGAAACTATAAGGCATCGTAGTGCTGTTCAACCCGCGTGATTAATGAGCATCGACACTGCAAGGGAAAAGTCCAGCTACTTAGCAGAACCCAGGGCTTTAGAAACATCGGTCCTCCCGACTGTCAACGGAACACTGGCACAACATGAGCGCTGCGGGAAGACTCATCATTACAATCAATCAACTCTGCTAGATCATTTCGACGAGCGCTGTCTTTGTTAACTAAAGATGACAGTGACTCAAGCGCCACATCTAATTCCGAGCAATGACTCCGAATCACAGTTTTCTGTGCGCAAAGGTAACAAAGGCGCAGCACGGGAAAACGAGACAGCAACTCAGCAGCAACTCGCAAGGCAACTCGTCTGTTTGGAAAAACACTGCTCCATTCGGGGCTAAGTAGTAGCCCGAATCATGGCAGGTACTTGAGGTGTTTCGCTGATAATATATGACTTGGAAATCGAAAGAATTGGCGCCCAACTTGACGGCTGCACGTATGCGCGAACAAAAGCGGACACCAGAGGGCTGAAAAGAAGGATGCTCGGCCTCTTCTGCAGCTCTATCGTATCCGAAACGGTGATCGGACCGCGTATTGATACATCGTTTGGGCAAGAGCGCAGACGGTAATTGTCACGGTCATCGAGCAGCACTCTATCAATTGCAACTATGCAATACTGCAGGTATCTGGCTCACGGAGTGCCAGCGTAGAGAACAGTCACGGGAAGCAGCCACGAGCAAATGAAACTTGTCGCGGTTTTTCGAAGGCGGTAGTGCAATAGTATCCTTAGATACAAGGCAACGCTGCGGCACTGACATCTCTAGCGTCGGATCCCAGACGTATAGAATACCGATGACGGACCGCCCAGCAACATCGACGTTTGATACCTCAGCGACCAGCATGATCCAGCGGTCGAATGAAAACAGGGCAGAAAGAGAGAGAGACCTGTACCACTGATGGCAAGCGTTCGAGTCGGTAGCGGAGGTTCTGTACGAACGGCCACGAACAATCCTACTTTGTTCGCCCGAGAGATCAAGGTCAAGTTCCTAATTGCGGAGGGGTGGTGGAATTGGTTCAAGTTCAAGTTCGACTGCCCGGCAGTTGCCGGCATACTCTCGGCTTTCACCGAAAGCTTCGGTCGGTCCTGAGTCCTGACCATCCTTTGTTGCCTCCATCGATGGTATATGTCGTCGTGTCCGTACGCATTGCGTCAAGTCCAGTTTGTAATTTCGCTTTGCTTCATGTCATCATCCTTCTCAGTCTCTCGCTTCTGCTGTATTTGGGTCACGGACCAGGAACTACACCGACTGTAGTAACCGTGCGATCCACACCACAAACGATGATTACTCACTGAACGGTCTGAATCCGGTGCACAACCGTGCTGATTCTTGCTTTCCGTACCAAAATCAGTATGTTGGAACAGGTTTCTGTCGTAACGAACCAGGATTTGGACCTATCTGACCTTTTTTGCGTTGGCCCGCGGCTTCAAGAGGCGTAATCTCAGTTCAACCCGTGAGTGGGCAAGTAAACAGTGTCATGACGGCCATATGCATGACTGTAGGATGTACTCGCGACGGCGGGAGTGTCAATACGGTTCCGTTGGTCATGGCTTCAAGGTAAGGTTGAGCCGAGGTCAGACTATAAAACCTGCATGTCATTGGTCTGGTACTTCCTCATCTCCTCAGGTCTCTTATTCTACAGTCCCTTACAACTCTTTAATCTTACATCTCTCAAACGCAAACTCCTGGGCCACTAGTCGAAATGTGCTGCCTTCGCCAGTACGTTTAGCCGTGAAGTTTCTCGAGGACAACGACGCTCATGTCTCTTTCCAGAGTTCGTAATGTGTACACCAAGTGTGGTCACGGAGTGACTCTGGTATGTTTCCTTCTCCCGACCGCCTTCGTTCAGTAGCTCATGTTTACAATTAGCCGGATGAAATGGTACTAGACCGCCGCATCCTCGCACACTTCTCACGTTGACATTCTTGGGCTTCAGATCAACTGCGAGAACTCCAAATGTCGCTGGAGTCCCTTCCATCCGGCGACGTGCACGCCACCCAACTGCCTCAGGACTTGCAAGCAGTAGTGGGTCATTAACCTTATTGCTCGGGCTATAAACTGACATGCATGTTACACTCCAGCAAGACGTTCCCTCAGCAATACAGTGTGTCACATCTTCTTCTCTTCCTGTATTCCTCTCAGCCATAACAGGTCCGCAAATCGATGCGTTCTGCCCCGCTTGCGCTCGTCAGCAGCAGTAGAACCAGACAGCGTCACTAATCATGAGCGTGCACTTGGGTCCATTCACTAATTTACCTTACACTTCATTTAATTCGTTTGTACGCTCGGTTTGATTCAATAGTTTAGATTACTAGAAATACTTACGCCTCTAACATGCTGAGTCTGATTTGACATAATACTACATACTTTCTGCTACTGACGGACCTCAGCATGAACGAAGCATTCTCGCCCTTTGACTTGACGCTCGTCGATGTCCTCTTCGCTGGACGGGTATCTCCGTGGAAGTAGTGTCCTTATCGGACCGTCTTTCCGATATTTCGGGCCGAGAGATAACCATGGAGATATGTCCTCGCGCTCCTCCCTCTCCTTCAAGTTTTCCACCTGCACCAGTATGGGCCTCCTCAGAAATATACTGCGAACCACCGCCATCGGAGCTAGTGCTGGCATTGGCACGTTCTTCATCGCTACGCGAAAGACTACCTTTGTACCGATGGATCCTGCGACCTTGCCCCTCTTTAGTTCAAGACAGGCGAGGTTGTTCAATCCCAACAAGAATCCCCAGACCTACGATGATTGCATGCGTGCAGTTCCGTTTAGCAAAATAAAGCCGGAGTTGTTGGAGGACAAGAAGGCGCTCGTTACGGCGTTTTGCGCCGGCGTATGGTCAGGCCCTGGTGAGGACATATATCTGCTTTCTTTAGATTGCTGAGTTTTGCACCACAGGTTACGAGATTCAGCGGCGCTATCTTGAGCGTAAATACTACGGTCCGGAGACGAAAGAACAGTTGTGGACGCGTGAGCAGCTCAAATCGTCTTCGTATCCTGTTGGCACTGTGGTTACAGACCACTTTGAAGTTGTCCAGCGTACGCGAGATAGTGTCGTCGTGCGCTGTGGAGACACTCCGCGCATCCGGGACGTTCGTCCGTCGGAGGGCGTTTTCGAGATGGCTGCAGAGGTCAAGCCGGAGAAAGGCGTCGTCGAATTCCATCTCAGGAGTGTGTTCTGGCAGGGCGAAGGGAAGGCGGACAAAGCACCTATGGACGGCGCTATCCTCTTCCTTCATCAGCAGTACGACAAGGTGTTGATGGAGAGCGCACTGAGAAATGTTACGAAATAGCGGCTGGGCAAATATCTGGGGGGATCGTTAGACTGAGGAGTAAGTGAACTCTGATAGCCTCTCAGTAGTCCTTTACTCAACTTCTGATAAGATCACTTGTGATTCCCTTGGGAATATTTTGTAAACCTCGAGTTTTGAATAGACTTACTTAGTACACGAGTACCAATCGACCAAGCTTGAAGTGAGGTTAGCGAAGTCTCAGATCAGTACGTAGCTTGCACAGTCATCTTCTCACGCACAATTTAGGTCGACGTGTTGAATTGACTGTATGTTCTATTGTCACTGCGCTATTACTGCGGCTAAACTTTTATTTAGACGAAGATGAGTGATATGCCCGCAATTCATCAATAATCCATCAATATTTCAGTGGCATCCGAGGCGATTTTGCTTGCCCGGTGCCAAGGGCGGGAAGAGAGAAGGTCACGGTTCCACTTCTCCGAATCCTCAACCAAGAGTTCGGGTGCAAATCGAAAGACATCGTTCGATACACAACTGAGGGCCAGACATGCCTCGGGGAACGAATCCGCATCACATCGCATTCACTGGTTCATGATGGGGGAGGGTGGAAGACTGCGGACGCGTTGAGTATAATCATAGTATGACGAGCAATGGGCAGGTTCTTCTGACGAAAGTGAATCACATGGCAGTGGCACGCGAGCTTGTGTTGAGGTGACTTGAAGTTGCAAAGAGAAGGAGCAGGAACGTAAAGACCCAGAGGACAGCAGGATATTACAAGCCTGCGATTAAGTAGCCACGGCACAGATTCGAGCTGCAAACGAGTAAGTAATCACGGTATAACCGAAGTAGCAGAACGAAACCGCTCTACGGGCATTAAAAATGTCTACATCTTGTCGGATTTTTGGATATCACAGTCAAATCCCAACATCCATCCATGTCTGTCAACTGAAATGATTCCTCGCGCTTCATCGTCCTGCTGTAATATACTCGTACGGCGGTGGCTGCGGCAGCGCTCCTCTGCTATACGCCGGTGGCGGAGGGATGGCGATGGACTGCCGCACAACCTCAGGCTGAACCGGTCGAGGATGCTGCACAGCAACACTAGCGCGGGTCCTCTGCTGGCGGGGCCGATTGTATTTACGACAGAGGACGACTGCGACGACGAAGAGGGCCAGAACGAGACCTGCGATAATCAAAGAGACCCAGGGTGTCCCTAGACTTCGAAACAATGAGCCCTTGGAGAAAAGTGCCAGAGCTGTTGAGCACCCACCCGACGTCGCGAACGTCGTCATTGTCAGTCCCATTCGAGGTCTGTCTTAGATCGTAGTGATGGTAGACAGATTTGATAGCATCATCTAGTGGGGCTGTGCTCCCAACTGGAATATGGCTGAAGACGGCAAGGACGATGAGGTATCGACGGCGTAAATGGTCCTGCCATTGGCAACAACGCGAAAGGCATGCGCGCAGCACATAATAGTGGGTGTTAGACATGTCAAGACGAACTCCGACGTGTGATGCCATGTTGAGATTAAATGTTAAATCTCAGGCTATTTATACGTATCCTATTATTGGGCCAGTCACAGGTCCAGGGCGCCAGTAGCGGATGAGGGGAGAGTGGCTCTATTGAGGATAAGTTTATCGGCGAATTGAAGGACGCGCAGTCGCGTAGCGCGGTGTAAAGCAAGATTAGGTGGGTCTGACGCGCCGTCGTCGCGCCGAGTCATAGTGTTCCAGGAGAGATATCGTGGGAACGGGCATAAGAACCTGCGAAGCTTCTTTCGTGGCCGAGGGACGACGTTAGCCAACAGTGGTTGGAAGAATTGGACTCAAGTTACTTAGTTTGAAACCTGGCCAGAATGGTACTTCTGTAAACTTATAGTATTCAGTTGAGAAGTCGACGGGGACATTACCGATTGAAGAACTCCATGAGAATTCTCTGATTTGGTTGTAGAATCCTGAAGGTCGAATCAAGATTGCGGTAATGGAAGTGGCAGTTGGGATTCAGACAGATTCAATCACGCTTACGTACAAGACCAAGCTTTGTTTTCTGCCATCATCATTGCACCACCCTGCCGCCTTTACTGGCCTTGTCAGTGCTTCAAAGAGTTCGCTGTAGCTTTCCACCGTATACCACATATCTTCTAACGCGTGGAGCGTTCCCGGAGCTCTCTGGCTTTACCTTTTTTCGCCACTTGCTGCGCTTCGGCAAGAGCCGTTTCCGTTCTAAACCTTGCTCGCCTCTTGTACATGGACCCCTCGGTTACTCACGAAACAGCAGATGGAAACTCTCTAAAAAGCGGGAAATGACGGGAACGTGGACCGGATATGGCCATCCGAAGGTAAACATGCGAAATGATGTGGACCGAAGGACTGGTCTACTTCCAGCTGTGAATACAGAATGTAGAGTGATTCTTTGATGGATATATTCTCTTCATTTCCTTACTAGTCTGATCTTCCTGCAGGAGTTATCTATCCTTGACCTTGCGGACTGAATATGGATTACCGGGTCTCATTGACTCTATGGCCATGTCCTTTTCCCTCCCCATGTCAGGATGTGTGACCCAGGTCGACGGACTGCGCGTTCTTTATGCTAGTGGTCTTGAACTCGACATCCTCACGGTCATTACCTTCGAATAACCCTCTATAAGTCTTTCTCGGTATGATTTGCATCAATGTTAGGATCGATGACATGAGTCGGGAGTGATTCGGATGGGTTTGCGGTTGTATATTCGATGGACAGGACCACCAACAAGGTGGGGAGTTCGTTGTACCGTTTCCCGTCGTAAAGCTGATTCGCGCTCTCAAGGTGACCCACACGATCGCACGTTATTCGAGTAGTCCTTGCCCTCAATAGTACGAAGAATTGAAAATAACAGATTCGAACCGGTACCGAACCCCTCTCGTGTACATGTTGCCCAATTGGCTGCCATCAGTCCGTCACGACAAGTGTGTACTTTCAACCTACGTATCAGCGAACTTCAAAGTAACTAACACGCATGACCATCTAGGCATCGTCCTCAAGGTGTCCAGATGACTGCGCCAGACGTCTGGGGTATTGGGTTATCCTGCTTTTCGGATATCCCATGGCAATCCTTGCTCATAGCTCAGAAATATTGATATGGGCTCAGGCGGACCCCTAGAAAGCACCGGCCATTAAAGTGAGACATCCATATGGCCGGCTCCTGAGGACAATTATAGTAGTAGACGTTGAGCTCTGCGTGAGCTTGCGATCGCAGAGGTAGGATTTCCGGTGTTCAATATAATTGCGCCCCTCCTCCGCGATCACTTCTGTATGTGTTGATGATTTCCATATTTTCGCTGACATCTTACCGTAGTTTTCGCCTGCAAGCGAATCTGAACATTGCCCACCTTTTCTCAGCGCAATTTGGATAGCGAACTGATGTGGCCGCGGCCCGCCAGGATCCACGAAACACGTCTTGGCCCGTAGCGGAACGGATCAACGGGTGGAACGGCGCAAGAACTGAACCGATCATCTTCATGTCGATTGACGCGTCCCGCGGGGTCCGCTCCGTAGACGCGATTTCTTTAGGAGGAGCTTTGATTGATGGAGTGCATAAATACCAGCCACGCGCGCTGCCTTTGAACCTCTCCCTCCACCTCTTTCTCCTATGGCCCATCTTGAAAGAATGTCGGTCCAGCCAACTCTGTGGGGATGTATTGGCCCACTGAGAAGCCGTTTGAGCGCCTCCACGTTACGGGCGGTGATATGAATTGTAGGTCCTCTCGTTCACTGCTAACTCGCGTCATTCTGACTCGCACGATAGTGGCATCGATTACATTCGGTTGGACATTAGGCTTTGGTTACTTTGCAGTCTGTCACGCCCACCGTGAGACGCGTCGTGCTAGTGGCATAAATACCTATGTGATACTCATCTGGGGCGAGATTGCGGTGTGAGCGGAGGTGCACCTTCTTGCTCGTCGTATAAGACTGACCTTCCTTCAAGGTGTTTGATCTTCGCTATCATGTGCTGGTTGTATCTCGCCCAGAGAATTCCACCTTCGTTTTATTTCTTCTTCTTCATCCTCGTGTGCGTTCGTTTCTATGAGCCTTTCCACTTAACTGACACTGTTAACGATAGTACCTGGACGCTTCAAGTGCAGTTCCTCCTCCAGATTATCGTCAATCGACTTTGTATTCTTCTTGGGAGTCAGCGTCAACGGGTAAGATTTCATGTCTCTGGGGACATTCCTCTGCATACTGATCCAAATAGATCATGCTTCGCTGGAGTGTCGCGGTCGTCATTCTGACGATCAACATTTCCGTCTTTTGCGTGTGGCTCCCTGCCAAGCTGCAAATCAGTAAGAGGTATCACGATATCAACATTTGGTGGGATCGCGTTGAGGTAAGCCATCCGCGCCTTGCTGTTATCCAAACTGTGTTTGAACAACAATGAGCAGAAAAGTATCTATCTCCTCGTTGATGCTGCCCTCAATTACTACTTCATCATCACTGTCAGAAATCGTTTGATTCTTCACGGCGGTGTACGTCTGCATTCCCTCGCTCGCTTAGCTTGGACTCATGGATCGGTTGTAGTTGAAGAAATACACGCGTCTAGTACGGTTCAATACCCAGATCGTGTTCGTGTCCTTGGGTATGGACGTGCTCATCATCGGTACATATAGTCGTGCACTGTTACTTCCAGCGTTACTGATCTATGCCATGTAGCCATGATGTCCCTCAAGAACGACTTCGTGTATATGCAATTTGTGAGCGACATTCGATTCCCACGTCCT